>JABUQX010046637.1:0-2500 GCA_015478945.1 Trachelipus rathkii
TTATATATATATAATATTATATAATAATATTATATATATATATATAATAATATAATATAATATATATATATTTAATATATTTATAATATATATATATATATATATTATATATATATATAATATATATATATACTATAATATATATATATATATAAATATATAATAATATATATATATATATATATAATATAATAATAGATATATATATATTATATAATATATATATATATATATATATAAATATAATATAATAAAAATATAATATAAATATATAGATTAATATATATATATATAAATATATATATATAATATATATATATTATATATTATATATATAAATATATATATAATATATATATTATTTAATTTCATTATTTTATTATATTTATTTATATTTATATTATATAAATATATTTATATTATATATAATATATTATAAATATATATAATATAATATATATATTTAATATATATATATATATATATATATTATATTTATATAATATAATATATATATATAATATATATATTATATATGTATATATTATATAATATATATATATATATATATATATATATATATATATAATATATATATATATATATATATATATTATAATATATATATATAATATATAATATATATATAAGATTTATATATATAATATTTATAGTTATAGAAAATATACATATATATAATATATAATAAATATAAATTATATAGATATAGAGAGAGAAAACCTGTTTGGTGGAAGAGAGAGATAAGAGAGAAGAGAAGAGAGAGAAGAGAGAGAGAGAGAGAGAGAGTACCTAACAACTAAACGTTAATAGTGTAAATTTTTAAATGACTCTGTTGAAACGAAAGTTTGAATAAAAATAAACATTTTTAGGGATGCAAAGTTTTCAAAGAAGTATTTTTTTTTTTTTTCTATTGTCAACCTAGTATTTTACGCGTTTATTAAATTAGAATAAATTATATGGGAATGAAGTGGGTGAATCTTCAGTTGTCTCGAAGGAGATAGTGTTACGTCACACTATTCGTAACTCTTGAAATGTGTCAAGGTGATGTAGAGTAACTAGCGTATTTGCAATGTAAGAAAATAACTATTTAAATTATTTGCGAAATTATGAAAATTAATTATTAAAATTATTAATTAAATTATTAAAATATTTAAAAGCAATAGTTATGCGCAAACCTAACCTAACCTAACCATTCCTAACATAACCTAACTTTAACCTAACCTAAATCTAGCCTAACCTAATCTAACCTAACCTAAATAATCTAACCTAACCTAACCTAACCTAACTAACCTAACCTAACCTAACCTAATCTAAAATAACCTATTTTTTTAAACCACGCTCTAGCTGGTAACCCCTCCAATAGTCACTTATACGTGCTTGAAGAGCCAGGGTGCGTAACCACTGAGGTGGATTCGTAAATTTTCCCCCCTCTCATAACCTACCAGCACCAAATGCGAGTAACACATACTCCACTGCCCTTTCTATATCTCCACCCCCTCGAAAGTGGTGTGTATCTACAGGGGGAACTGTCAGTCTATATACAGAGTTCTTACGACGCGGGCGGGTAGCGCGCCGGGCGAGAGTCTTCGAAAAGCACACCAGCCCCAAAGACATGCACGGAGAGATCAGCCCCATCCACCAGCGGCGCTGTTGAAGAAGCGCCAGATCGCCGCACTGCCTTCCATTAAGCGCACTTCTAGCAACTTAATGGACTTCACCATTTTTAACTTCTTCAACATAGCGTGGGACCTCCCTGCCAAGTCGCCACGCCAGTTGAAGGCCAGTGCATTGAACTCTAAGACAGTTTTGCCCGAACGCTGCCTAACCCACTCTTCTATAGCAGGTACCTTGTAGTAGTCGACCTTCCGCTGGACGACTGCCTCAAGGGCGCAAGCGTTCGCATCTGCGGCTACCGTGGTGTCAACAACCATAGCGGTAGCTCCCGCGTCCCAGAAGACCAAGTCAGGTCTTCGAATCCCCCCTGGAGTGGGAATCGCAGGCTCCAGGAGGACTTGCCAGCCCCTCTTTTCTAGCTCTGATTTAAATAGAGCATTCAGACGGTCGTGCCTAGCCGTCCTAAGAGGAGCTACTGCCGGACATTGCTGTAGCACATGCCCCAGGGTTTCCACCCTGTTGCACCCCAGATCACACCTTGTCGCGGCAGGTGGGACGTCTCGACCTCTGTTAGATCTTTCTCGTGTGGCAATCAGGCCCTGTCGGATTTTTAAGGAATCGACATACACTGAACCCCCAATCAGGCGAGTACCATCGGAAATCCAACTGTAACAGCCGGACTGCTTTTTGGCACCCGCCAGACCAAGGCCATCTCTAAACTCCACAACTTGGAGTCGCCTCTCTCTAGTAGAGGTCGGTATTTTGACAGCTAAAGCGGCCAGGGCCCAAACGCCACCCTGTCTCTCCATCTCTGCTTTCAATGATTCAAGCTGGGAGCACATTGTCTGCTCAAACTCCGGGATCC
>JABUQX010046637.1:15000-20000 GCA_015478945.1 Trachelipus rathkii
GCGGAGGAGCAGTCACCGAGACTGGTGCGGTGTTGAGCACTGTTGCGGGGCCCATCCTCGATGGACGAAGCTGAGGAGGGTAAAAGCAGCCACGGAAGAGCATCAGAGGTGGTTAAAAATGCCTCAGGAACCTCCGTGAAACATTAAAAAAACAACCGAGAATAGCAGAGTAGGGTAAAAACACCTCATTGACGTGCGTGGCTTGACAGGGTAATGCTCACACACACTATGTGTGTGTAAGACGCATGTGGTAAGGGGCCACGTGACGTAATGCTAGGTCATAAAATACCACCACGAAAGAAGCTGAGGAGGGTAAAAACACCCACCATGAGGAACACAGGAGGGTAAAAACGACTCATAAAAGAGCATGAAGCATGCAAACACCCTCTGGATAAACTGGGAGGGGGGTAAAAACCCCACCCGAACCGACGTGCTCAACTGCGTAATTTGCGATAGTTTGAAATTTGCTGCGTTCAACACCCCTCCTTGAATAGGGCTTTGCCCGTGAGCGGAGGTAAGAACTGTAACTGTAAATATATGATAGATGTTTACATTTAGTATAGTATATTATATATATTTTATATTATTATATATATATTACTATATATATATATTATAGGTATATATTATATATATATTAGTAGTATATATATATGGTATATATATATATAATATATATATATATATATATATATATATATATATATATATATATATTATATATATATATGATATAAATATATATATATATATATATATATATATATATATATATATGATTATATATATATTATATAATATATATATATATATATATATATTATATATTATATATATATATATATATTATATTTAATATATATATATATATATATATATTATATATATATATTATATATATAATATATATATATATATATATATATATATATATATATATATATATATATATTAATATATTTCTATATATATATATATATATTATATATATATATATATATATATATTATATATATATGATGATATATATATATATAAGGATATTTTACTTATGTTAGTATTCAACATGGAGGCAAAGGAGGTAGTTGATAAGTATCATTACTGTGTGAAAGGACCTAATAGCTTCGGTGGTTTCACAAGGTTTGCATCAAGGTTTCCTGTGATACTGAGAAAAAAGATTTGAAAGAATGTTTAGAGGGTGAGGAAGCTTTCACTTTACATAAGCCTGTTCGTTGAAAATATCCTATCCCTAAAACCATAGCCCCTTTTCCCGACAGTGTATTGCAGTTTGAGTTTTCTGAAATAATTAAATATAGTTCTTATAATGAGGGGCACCAATACATATCGTTCACAATATACGTTTACTCCAGATTCTTGTGGTTAAAACCTTTAAAGATAAAAAAATCAGCTACTCTGACAGATGCAGTACGGGAAATTATAGAGGAGGACTGTAGATGGCCTAAAATGCTGTGGACGAATAAATGCGCTGAATTTTCAGGCCGAGAATTTCAAGAATTAGTAAAGGGGTATGATATGGGGTATTACAATAATTTCTTAGTAAATAAAGCTGATATAGTTGAAAGAGTACAACGCACCGATTAAAGAGCGAATGCATCGATACTTCATCAACTTTAATACTTTTAGGTATATTGGCATTCAGAGCGATCTTGCTTTTCTTACAATAGATCGTTTCATAGAACTATAAAGCCAACCCCTTTAGAAATGTTTAAATTAAAACCAGTGGCTCAGCCACACAGAAAGGAGAGAAGAATTAAAGATAGTTCAGGTGTAAACGTGAATGATTATGTTAGAGTTTCCAGATCGGATGAAAGGTTTAGAAAAGGCTATGAAGCAGGTTGGTCCATAGAAGTTTTTAGAGTTCATAATATTCGCTACTTCCCTGCTGACGGCTTAAGATTATATTATTTGGAAGATTTAGCTGGTGAAAAGATAAAAGGAGGGTTTTATAAACAAGAAATACAAAAAATACGGATCAATACCGAAAGTAATGTATATAAAATTGAAAAGATATTAGGTTCAAAGGGCAGGGGTGGAAATAAACAGTTTTTGGTAAAATGATTGGGGTACCTTGCTAAGTTTAACCCCTATATAAAAGCAAGGGAAATTAAGAATCATTAATCAGTGTTCATCGCAATCATGGAGAGTGCAGATCACTTCTATTTAACTCTGCTTTCATCGGCATCGTTGAATCAACAACACCTTTATGATAAACTCTCTGATTTCACAACCGAGTTAATGAATCCTGTTGAGCTTGAAAGAGATGTTTATGAAGTAGGACACTGAGAGATGATATTAAACACCGATATAGAGAATGCTCCCCACAATCTTTACTGGATGCTTTTGTACCGCAGTGTAGAGTGTGTTGAAACTATATTAGAAGTGAAAAACACAGGTAACTGAATCGTGTGACGATTGATTGAAAAGAATACTTCTATGAAAAATTCGTCCTGAGGAAAGCCTATTTTAAATCGGTACCTGCTATTTTCAGTTATTTAAACATGCTTTTTACGAGCAGTAATATGTGTAGGGACCTAGTTTACAACACAGCTATTCAGCCCTCTGAAGATGAAGTATTAATTACGCTAAGGTCAACAGCTGGTGTTAACCTTAGAAACAGGGATGTGTTTTTTCTCAGACGGTCACCATGGCAACGAAAGCACGTCCATGAACGTGATGGGCTGTTAGACATCCTTCATGATATCCCTACTATGTTAAAAAGGGTTATATTATCGGTAGAGAATCACCCCATATCTCGAGAGGAACTAATCGATGAACAAGACAGGGTGCTACATTATACATGTATCCCCTCCGAGATGCTCAAACATCCTGGCATTTTTAATGGCATATGTTTATACTAATATAGTGGAACATCAATATGTAGTGGACACTAAGGCCCTTTATCAAGAGTATTGTATTTTCCAAATAGCCCAGTAAAGTTATGATTTGACCTGGGCAAAATTCCTTCACAATCGATTGAGGTGGTATTAAACTCAACAAATGTTGCTTTATAGCATATAAAAAATAAGACAAAATCCCAGTATGGGAAAGTATTGAAAAATCCAATTCAAAATGGCGGCTATTTTTCTTAATTATATTATATGTTAAGAATAGAATTGTGAAGATAGAATGCATTGAGTGTAATTTTAGTGTTAGATAATATAAAAATAAATAAATAAAAAGATATTTTTTTATTAATTTTTAATATATATATATATATATATATATATATATATATATATATATATATATATATATATATATATATATATATATATATATATATTATATATCGTATATATAGTTATATATGTGGTATATATATTATATATATATATATATATATATATAGTCTTTATATATATTATATATACTATATATATGTAGATATATATATATATAATTGTATAATATATAAATACATATATATATATTATATTATATATATATATTATATATATATATATATATATATATCTGTGGCGTATATATAGTATATGATGTACCTATTATTTATGTATAATGTAATTATTATATATATAGTATGAATATATTTGTTTGCAGGTAAATTAATATTTCTTGTAATTGGTCTTGCTTGTCGGCTTTTGTGGTTCACTTTGCAAAAATCAATTTTACAAAGCTTGTCAGGAGACGCGTCAATTGCGTAACGGCAAGAAGGTGCTGATGACATAAACTGGCTAGTAATCCGTGAGTTGATGTCATCGTAAGTTGATGGAAACTACTACTGTGGTTAGATGCCGAAAAAGACCTACTGATAAGAAGAGCATTGAGTTAAGGCATAATAACATCGAGTACAAATAATACAGCATGCCGAAAGAGAAGTTTCCAATTTAGCTGATGGACCATTTTCCACCCAACTGACTTGTTTGTTTTGTGAAACTACCGAGTCGATTTTTTTGGAAAATATCATAACAGAAAACAGATCAATTTAAAGTACGAACAGTTGAATTTAGTGGAAACTATCAGAAATGCCTGTGCACACTTTCTTGATAGTTTACTAAATTCAACCGTAGGTTGGGTGGGGTTTTTACCCCCGCCACAGTTGAATTCAGTAGGTGTGGTTTCCATGCTTCATTTGCTCTTTTTATGAGCCGTTTTTTACCGCTTTTCCTGTTTCTCCAATTGGTGGGTAATTTTACCCCCTCAACTTCTTTCGTGGGGGTATTTTCAGATCCTAACATTACGTCAGTGGCCCTGGCCACAAGCGTCTCACACACACATAGTGTGTGTGAGCATTACCCTGTCAAGCCACGCACGTCAATGAGGTGTTTTTCGCCTCCTCTTGCTAATTCTGGTGGGTTTTCTTTATGCTTCAAATGTAGGTTCCTGAGGCATTTTTTACCCATTCTCTGATGCCTCTTTCGTGGCTGCTTCTCCTTCACAGCTGCGTCCAATCGAGGTTGGCCCCCACAACAGTGCTCAATCACCGCACACAGTCTCGGTGACTGCTATCCTCCACTCCGGCCTTTTCAATCTCGGGGCTGCTTCTGGTGCGTTGCTTCACTCTCGGAGGCTTTGCCTGTGCTCTCACGGGGGTTAAATAGAACTCGGGTCGGTTTTTCCCCTGGTCCCCCACCCCTCTCACTTGGTTCTACGCTCTCCTTTTTGGCGCGTACAGCGGTACGGCTTTACGCTTTAAGTCTTACGCTTTTACGGCTTTACGTTCTAGGCTACGTCCTTAGCGTCTTTATGTCTTTAGGGTAGTAAAAAACATTTTTTACATCCGCAAAGAACGTAAACCTCCACAAGACGTAAAGCAAAATAGACTGAAAGTATTCTCTCCCACTCCTCTTAGCGGATGCCTTTAACGGCTCACGTCTTACGTCTTTAACGCCTTTACGTTTTAAAAGGTGTTGTAAAAAGCATGTTTTTACATACCCCAAAGTTCTATCTCCATAGGGTAGTAAAGCAAACAGACCGGAAGTGTTTCATTGCACTCCTCGTGGTGGAATGCCTTTACA
>JABUQX010046637.1:25000-40292 GCA_015478945.1 Trachelipus rathkii
TTTTTTTTTTTTGAAAATTAAGGGATTAACCAACAAGGATGGAAGTAATTGAATTATAGAACAGTACCTTTTCAATTGGAAACGTACTGCTTTCAATGTAAATGATTGAATATCTTATAACAAATTTTTTTTTAGAAATTTCAAGACTTTCCAAAAATTTGTAGAAAATAATTGAGTTGAAAATGAATGAGAAAAAAAATTTAATTTTAATTAAATTCGTTAACACTATGGTACTAAACTTTAAATTATTGAATAATTAGCAAAGTAAATATAATACAGTTAAAATCAAATCAATTAACTGGGAAAAAAATTGAAAAATTAAAGATATTCAAAAATTCATATTGAGAGAAAATAAATAATGTTTTGAAAATTTCACAACAAATTGACAAGGTGATTATAAGTTAATAACAACTATAATATTGTAATTAATAATAATAATGTCAACAATATTATATAAAAAGTCAAAATTTGTTGTTAAAATTTTCAAATAATGAAATAAAAAAAAATATTCAAGAAGAAAAACGATATGGTGCTTCTTAAATATTCAACGAGTCTCAAAAAAAATTTTTTTTAAAAAAAATAGGTTTTTCTTTTTAAGAAAAATTAAAGATATATGTTATAATATGAACAAAATTGAAGAATAGTTTTGTTATATAAATATTGTAAGGAACGGTTATTTCAGTACTATAATAATAATAACATAATAATAATAATAATAATAATAATAATAATAATAATAATAATAATAATAATAATAATAATAATAATAATAATAATAATAATAATAATAATAATAATAATAATAATAATAATAATAATAATAATAATAATAATAATAATAATAATAATAATAATAATGATAATGATAATAATGATAATAATAATAATAATAATAATAATAATAATAATAATAATAATAATAATAATAATAATAATAATAATAATAATAATAATAATAATAATAATAATAATAATAATATCAACAATAATATACTTATGATACTACGTATTATAAATTTTTGTAATGGTTCCTTTTATTTGTTGTTCTTCAATTTCATTCAAAATGGAGTAGAGTTGTGTGAAAGTTTTTGAAAAGTTGTGTAAAGGTGACAACAGCTCGACACATTTTCATTCCATGTAAACTGAAAGGTCATAACGATTAATAGAATAAAATAAAATAAAGCAACCCTTTTTAGTTGGAAAAAAAATAACAATACATGGAATTTTTGATGAGACTTTGGTAATTTGAATTTGTTAAGTAGCGCAGAGTTTTAAGTCTGAAATGCTGAAGCTAATTACCCAAAAATCAGTCATTCTTTTCTTATTTTCACAAAGTTGTACAGGTATCTAGCATGCACATGTACACACAATTAATACTGAAGCTCTTGTGAAACTTAAAATGAAGACTTTTGGTGGATTTTTAGCATTGTAAATCTCTGAAGATTTTTGTGAAAAATGCTTGGTGGACTTTTGAAAACAGAGGTGAATTTAAGAATCTTTGGTTCTTAAATTTGCAGCTTTTCTCACATTGGTATTGCAATCATTTGAAAATTCAAATTCAAATAAATTCATTCATGAATGCATAAAATATTCAAACACACAAGTATACTCACTATGCTTGAATAAATTTTACTACATATTTGAAATGAATATAATTACAAAATTGTGATGGACTATAGTTCTACTATGCTATAACTATATAAAGTATTATAATAGTAAGATAGTTTGATTCTAGAACCGTAGTAGCTGTGAGGGAAAAAGATTTAAAAAAAAATTGATTAATGGATTAATATGATTTATGAAAAAGAATTAATTAAATTTTCTTCTCATAGTACATCATATGGGTTAGATATGTAGTCATCCCTTTTAAATCTGCAAGGAGAAAAAGATGATATAAACAAAAGAAAATGAATAATAATTTTCAGAGTCCTTAAGAGAAGGAAAAATTATTATTTTAAAAAAACTAATTCATTTTCAGTTAATTAGAAGAATTACTTGATCTTCTTCAAGTAAGCAAAGTGTTACATGAATTCAAAGTGCTTTCAAATGTGCTTTGAAATTGGTTTCTAAAAAGAAAAAGAAAAATTGTTAAAATTATCATACTTTCAAGATAAGAATCTGATATAAGTATGACAATGACTAGTGGAACATATCAGTAAGAAACATCCTTATGATATGAAGTAAAAAAAAAACAAAATAAGAATCTATCAAAAAGATTGAAGATGATTTTTGAAAAATTGTGAACAACTGTAGAAAATTTTTCAATTTTCTGTTGTATTTGATTGATAAGAATACATTAGTTGTACAAGTATTCTTGGAGGAAAAAAAAATTTCAACATGTTTCAAAGAAGAAAAAAAAATTGGAAATGAAACATTGAAATTCCGCTGGAAGATGTACAATGAATCATTTAAATTCTGGAATCTTTAAACAATTATTTGGACAAATGAATATATTAAAGATTCAGCTTTGGCCTGAGCCGAAAAAGGACAAGTGTAATATTCATTTTAATTGTCAGAAAGAAAAGAATTATGGACAATTTTCATACCTTCTTTGATGAAATATCCATTGGTAGGACAATGATAAAAAATAAACAAAGAAGGAAATCAAATTTTCTCAAAGTTTGTGAATAGAGAAGGGTTTATAGAAAAAAAAATTGTATGAGTTAAAAATTGTATGAGAAATTCTCAAGCTTTTAACTAAAAAGAAATTTAAAAGAATTATGGCACAGTTCTTTATGTCAGTAGTTTCTTTTAACGGTTGTCACAGGGAAGAAAAATTTTAATGAAGTAGCAACTAGTTCCTTAGAAAATTCTAAATAGTTGACAGCAAATTGTGTTTCTAAGTTTGTGAAGACAAAGAATGAGAAAATAACTTTTAAATCCTTTATAAGAAATTAGTTATTGTATGTTCAATTTGTATACTGATATATTTATTAGGTATTCAGTATAAAGAAAACAATTAAGAAAAGTATGTAAAACAACAATTACATGTGTGCACAGATGTGTGACTGGGACAAGGACAAAAACAAGATTTGTGTGCTTGTGACAAAGTCATAAAAACGATTAAACAATGTGTTTTATGTGACTGTAGCACTGGTAGTTTTGGAAACAATTAAACAATGTTGTTTTATGTACTACTGGGACAAGAATAGTCATAAAACAATTAAACAATGTGTTTTGTGGGACTATTTCTGTAAAAGAAAATTGGAATGTAAGAGTTCCAAAAAGGTATTGAGATGAATACCTCATGAATAAATGAATAGTAAATCATGTAAAAGAATATTTGTACATAAAATATGAGTGGTACACAATTACAAACAAAATATTTTGAAAACTAGTAGCTTGTATATACTCTAAGAATATATGTAAGATGCAAGACATGTACAAAATATTTTAAATGGAAGGTAAGTGTTTTCTACATGAGTGTTTTAAGTAGAAAAAAAAATTGTAATTGTTTGAAGTAAAACAGGACACATAGTGAATGTAGACAAGCTGTGGGATACATAGGCACTGAGTGATACATACATTAAAACTGAACAATGAGGCAAAGTTCAACAATGATGTGAAATATTTATTAACAATTATTGAAGGTTGTTCAAACATCCTTTTGAACAATACATAAATGTATGTAAGTGGTTCATGTACATTGAAAAAGGTGGGTAAACATGGTACCTAATTTGACAAATAAAGTCAAGAATTTGTGTAAATCAATTAAGAAAAAAGCACAAATATGTTTATGACTTGCTTGTAATAAAAAAAAACTATATTGAAAGTTGATTACTGAAGTCATTAAATACTATCTTAGGTGGACTTTAAGACAGATAAACAGTGTCAAATATATCAAAGATATATGAAAAATAAAATATCAAATTTGAAAAAGTTATGGTGCTTCATGAATTTCAAACAAGATTGACATTTTGACAGAATTTTGGTCTTTGGTACTGACAAAATTTTAACACAAGTAAAGTAACAAAACTAAGTTTTGAGTACATGTGAGAAATGAAAACAAATAAAAGATTTGTTTTATGACAAAAATGAATAAAATTTGTGAGGTTGACAGTACAAAATTTTAAACAAAGTAGTGTAACAAAGTAGTTTGGGTACACAAGAAAAGAAACAAATAAGAATTTGTTTAACAAAAACATTATGTAAATTGTGTAGGACAAGTGTAAAACAAGTGTATATGAACAAATTTTGAAAACATTGTCTCACTTGTTTCAACAATATTAAGAGTTTCAGAGGACTGAAAATTTGATAAGCAAGCAAAACTGTATAAATAAATATATAGTTTTGAAGAAGAAGAGGAAGAGATAGTTTCATAATAATTGATTTGTTAAACCATGAAGAAGAAATATTAAAACTTGTTTGTATATTTCTAATTTGAGGCAAGTAAAATCATTATAAAGATGAAACAAAACCTTGATAGTTAGTTGGATTGGACAACGATATATTGTCTGTGAATGGTAAGTAGTATACAAGTAAATATTAATAATTATTATTAATATTTTAAACAAAGAAAATGGTAAGTTGGCTCTTGGATGAGAGGCTTGAGAAAAAAAATATTGTCTGTAGTTATTTTTCAAACTATTAAAAGAATAAGACTATAGAGTCTATATAACATTTTCTGTGTTGGTATACTAGAAGAAAAATGAATAAAACTGATAATACAGTCAGTATTATATAGTAGTAGAATAGAATGTTTGAGTTCTTTGTTTGACTAAATAAAAACAAATAAGAACAACACAGGACTTGTATTTTCTGTAAAGAAAGTTTAAACAAAACACAACAAAGTGGTTGGTGAATGCTTTTTTTTTTTTTTAAAAAAAGGGGTTATAAACAATACACAACAAGATGGTTGGTGAATGTTATGCAAAAGATGTTTTATTCTGAATGTTGGATACTTGTAAACAAGATATATGTGTTCAGAAAAAGACAGAAGGTATGGAATGAACAGTATCGACAGTTCAACTAGAAGTGAATGGTCAGAATGAATAGTTCATCGAGAATTATTGAATTTAATGAACAGGATGTATAGTTCATTATTTAAAAGAATGAACAAAATAGTTCATTATGAATTGAATGAACAAAGATGGATAGTTCATTTTATAAAAGAATGAACATGGGTTCATTTAGTTAATTTGATGAACAGGAAAGATGAGTAGTTCATTAATAATTACAGTGTGTGTAATTGACAATTATTACAGAATAATTTGACTGTATAGGTTGATGAATGTAAGACAGAAGGATAAGAATTATGTGTTCTTAGTATACTGTCAGAGTATGTAAAAAGTATAAATGTAACTGTACATATTGATACTTTGACAAACATATGGTAGTAATATGCTATGGACATTTTACAAACAAGCGTAGTATGTGAAACATAGTGTAGCATATATGTGACAAGCACAAGGTTGTGGAACATATTGTAGTATAATACAGACATGTACAAGGTTTGTGGAACATATTGTAGTATATACAGACATGCACAAGGTTTGTGGAACACAGTGTAGTACATTGGATTAATAGTCACTGAATTACAAGTAAGGTAACACAAATATAATTTAAATATTGTTTATGATTTGTTCTGAAAAGGTTCAGTTGTTCTGAAATGTTTTCAGTTATTTGTAAATTATCACAAGTGTGTGTAATTGTGAAAAAATTTTATGGGTCCCCTCAAAAGAAGGAAACAAAATATTAATTATATCACATGCACAGATAGAATATGTAAGACTTCTTTGAAGGATGGAAACTATTGTGGCTTACAAAGTGATATTGGCAAGTAGGATCAAGATCCTACAATTTAAACTTTTATATTTTGTGTTTACATAGTATGAGTGTATGTTGACTGAGTGTACAATGTGTATATTGTAAACTAGTAGGTCTGTTAGGACAGAGAAAAAACAATTGATATGTAACATCAATGTAAATTATAAACAAATATATCTGTGTAGACAGAGAAGATATTGTTGAAAATTATATGGGTTTTTAATCCACATAAGCCATACAATAATAATTGTGATCATTATTATGAATGAAGTATAAAAAAAATTGTACAATGGAATGTACTAATTGGCAAAATATACAATTTTGAATACCGAAAAATTAATAAAAGTCCTTGAAAAGAGGACAATTGTTAAAAAAAAATTTTTTAAAAGAGAATAATAAAAATTGCCAAGTTTATGGACTAGGACAATATGAGATAAATTGAATAATGTGTTGCATAAATGATCAATAAGATGATGAATGAATTCAAAATTGATAAGAAATTTTCTCAAAAATGTTTATATTGAGTACCTGGGGGAACTCAAAATTTAAGAACGTTGAAGTGTCTATTTATGTTTTATCCGGTCTTGTAAGTGTCATTTAGCATGTATTATCGTTATTGACACACCGTTCGTAATGAAAAATATGAATAGATATATATATATAAAAGATATATATTATATATGATATATTATATATATATAAATATAGATAAATATATATATATATTAATATATATAAAAATATATATATATATATATATATATATATATATATATATATATATATATAAGAGAAATTAGTTATATCCTTTTAGCCTGAGCAAAAGAATATATATGTAAAAATGTTGAAAATAAACATTGAACGCATTCATCTTAGAATCAAATAAGTTAGGAAACAAAAACACTAGAAAACATTGTATAATAAAGTGTTATTAACCATATTTAGACCCAAGTTTCACCTGTATCTGTGAAATGGGAATAAATTATTAAATTTATTAAAAATGGTTAAATAAATGAAAAAAAAAATTTTTTAACTCAACTTATATAGTAACAACAAGGTTGTTGGAATTGGCATCAATGGTGGAACGTCCTGAGTGAAAAAAATGCATTAATATCTTGAATTCCATGTAGGCACTACCATGTTGAAGTACAATAATTTTCTTCTAAATGATTGTTGAAGAGAACAATAGATATGTTGCCCTCCATGAGGATGCTAAACTGCTTGCTATGTGTTCGATATTCTATTTGAAAAGTTTTATCTAATAAAAAGATAAAAATAAGGCAGTAAATTGGAAAAATTATAATATATTATCACTTTGGTGATACATAGGTGACACTTTTCTAAGACACTTGGTGTCTGTTGGTAGTATGTTCTGGTACTACGTCAGTAAGAGTAAATTTTTGCATTTTAATGCAATTTTTTTTCTAAGCACGCTGTTAAAAAGGCTGGTAAGAAAGCTACTGATTGTACAAGCTGTTAAGACAGCTAATGATTGGACAAGCTGATAAGAAAGCTTATGTTTGGACAAGCTGATAAGGCAGCTAATTGTTGAGCAAGCTGGTAAGCAGCCAATTATTAAAATTTTACTGAAACAACAGTGTGATAAATGGACAAGTTTATTGTAAAGACAATGCAAACTTGGAAATAAATCGACTATTTAGCTCTAATATGACTTTAAAAAGCAATGTAGTTTGACAGTTACTTGTTTTCATTAAAGACTGCGGTAATGTAATTTTAATATGGTAAATACTGAATTCCAAAAATATTCTTATGGGAACAAACTGGCTATGTTCATTTTAAGAAAGTACTTGTAAGGAATTTATATAAAGAATTAAATAAATTATTTAATTTATGAAGCTAATATGCTGGATTAGGAAAAATATAAAATAAATGTTTTCTTTTCTTTTGAATTAGTAACTTTGCCATAATTCATGGGAAAGAGAAAAATTAGTTTACTGGCGTATTTGATAAGAAGAATATTTCTTCTATTTATGGTACATAATAAAATAATAAACAGAAACCTGAAGATCACTCCAACTTAATAGGAAAGAACTTCATTTTATATTTATTTTAAAATAGACTCACACTCATAGAGGGTTTGGAACGCCTCGTACCGTCCAGGTGAGAGTCTATGTAGTTCTTAGATGGACCTATAAGAATTCTCCCGGATTCAAAAAGTCAACAAGAAGGCTAGTATACTTAAACTTATTAATAATAAGTTTAAGTATACTAGCCTTCTTGTTGACTTTTATTTTTAGATTTAGTTTTAAGTATAATAAGTTATTATACCTTAAAAAACCCAGAATTATTAAAATATTATATATATATATATATATATATATAGATAATATATATGGAATATGATATATATGTTATATATATGTATATATATATAGTATATATATATATATATGATATATATATTTAGGAAAGGTTTTCCATTTTTCGGTAATTTTATAAACCATATATGCAATTTTTCTTATTAAAATGATGGTTGAGCAAAAAAAAATATATACTTAAAATTATTGCATTTTAAAATTTACATATATATATATATATATATATATATATATATATATATATATATATATATATATATATATATATTTATATTTTGAGTTATATATAGCTGCACTGACATACCTATTTATATAAGAGAAAGATATATACATATATATATATATATATATATATATAATAAGTATATTTGAAGTATTTTTTCAACTATGTAAATATTAGCACACATTTATTTTTTTACAAAGCAAATCCACATCATTTTAAAATAAGGAAAAATTGTTTTGCAGGTTTATAGTAAAATATTAAAAAATTTATTTTCAAATTTGTTTGAAAACAAAAATTGACAATGAAATATTTTGGGGGAACAAAAATATATAAGCAAAATTTACAAAATTAATCAATTAGCTTCTATATGATTAAAATTTTTATTACCGTTTTTATAGCTATTGTAACATTGTTAGACTGTGGTTGAATATAGTCAATTAATTAAATAAGTAATAATATTGATTAATACATATTTAAACATTTAAGGGAAGTGTGTTTCAGGTAAAATTGAAATTTTATTTGTCTTTGACTTATGTGATATTCTTACATACATAAGAAAGAACCTATTAAGCAACGTACAGAAGTATTGTACTTGCCATCAAAATTTGATAATTTCATTTTTAGGTTGGCATGAAACTTATCAAAATTTTGTGAACATCGTTACACAGATTTTTGGAACAATTTTAGCAGTTTTAGTAGCAGTATTTGTAGCATTTAGCAAAGAAGGAATGCTAAGAAAAGATAGAAAAGATTTTATCTATTCTAAATGATATCTAAAAAGATATGAATAATCCTCATTTTATGGGGTTGATTGAAAGGAAATTTTATTTTAACCTTTGGCATCTATTTTAGATAAGGAAAAAAAATAACTCTATTTTTGATTTGAAATAACAGATTAGGTAGGTACTTCTATGGGAATTTTAATATTTAAATATTAAAGATTCTTAATAAGGAAGTTTTAAGAAAAGCTAAATTATTTATTTATGCATTTCTATAAAGAATGATATGATAGAATTTTTGTGCAAATAATTAGTTTTCTATTTAATTAGAAAAAAGAAAATATATTTGATAGTGAAAAATATATTTTGGGTACTCCATGGCAATTTTAAAAAATGCACTGTCAATAATTATCCGCTGGGAGTAATTATTACTAGTGTTGACCTATGCTTTATTTTAGGCCTTTAGCTAACCAAAATGTTTGGCTATTATAATCACTCATTAAAGTGATTTTTTTTAATGCACACATAAAAATATTATATATATATATATATATATATATATATATATATTATATATATATAGTTATATATATATATATATATATATATATATATATATATATATATGTTATTATTATATATATATATATATATATATATATATATATATATATATATATATATATATATATATATATATATATATATATATATATATGAAAAATACTAATGAATTTTTATGGTGAAAACTAGGCTGATAATTGCATTTGTTATGAAAGCTACTTGAACCGTTATTATCATTTTAAAGTGCTAATGAATTTTCAAGACTAAATTTTTATTTCTCAAGAACCACTGAATGCAAGGAATTAGTTAAAATATTTACTCTATAATTTATTGTAAATCACGAAGTTATTATTTTAAAAGTAGTCTAGGCAAAAGACTACGAAAAACTATTTAAGCTATATGAAACTTAAGCTAGGTCTCTAATGTTTACAAACAAACTGCGAAAGAGAAAATGAATATTTAGTTGCCATCGTTCGCCATAAAAATTTTATCAAAATTTTAGGTACGTTTATGAAAATTGAATAGGCTATTTTAGAAAAAATATATATATATATTTAATACTTATCTTTTTAATGTTTCGTTCCTCAATATTTCCAAAATTTCCTTTGCGTATTTTGTACATATACAACTGCTCATACAACTAACATACGTACATACATGTCGGTATATTTTGTGATGTTATGAGAGTATTAAGGAATCTAGAAATTAAGATGAGGAGGAAATTTGTAAAAGAGGTACATATTAATTTATAAATAAGAACCATGGCGTCGCTGCCAGCTTCCAGGCTAGGGGGCAACTTAAAATTTTAGAGCTTTTATACATATATATATATATATATATATATTGTTATATATATATATATATATATATATATATATATATATATATATATATATAACTAGAAACTTGAAATTTTGGTTGAATCTTTCATTATGTAAAAAAATTTATTTTATTAAAACAATAAACGAAATTCAATAACAAAGAGATGAAAAATTCAACAATATAGAGTAGTTGCAAAATTAATACGATAAAAAGCATCCCTTGGTTCAATGTAAATTTAACTAACTACTGCTTGAATAAATAATCACAATTGTGAAACAAGATAAATTCTTCTGGTGCATTAATTGATTGTTAATAAACTGCATAACTTGTCGTCTCTTATATAGTACTGCAGCCAGCCCTTTGATCCCTTCTGCAGAGCAATTGAAAAAGAGAACACTGTACTAGCGGTGTACAGCTGGCGAGTAGTAATCATCAAAGCCTTTTCGTCGACAGAAAGAAAGGTTCAGTCTCCTTTTAAGACTTGGGAGACAATAAGATCTTTTACTTCTTCACTCTGCTTCTTATCCTTCCAAATTTTACCAAAGCCTAGTTTTCTATGCCTTGCAAATGGTAAAAACTATAAAATGAAGCGGTTTCTTCCTTTAACTCATCGATTGTTATGAGTAGCATGTGGAAAGGATGTAGATATGTCAATGCATAAGCAGGTGTATTTTCAGTTGAAAACCGTAATTCCAAAGAAGAGGTTATAGAATCTAGACACGGAGTTATTAAGGATCTTCTCCAGAACTCCGTGGGATTTGTTGCTTGATGGTTGCTGCGGTGCTGCTGCCTACCAAAAATCCGTGGTATATTGTGATCAAGTCCCATTTGTTCGGCGATTTGATTAGCTTCTTTTAACATTTCATCGGTGATTTTTTCTTCATCTTTCCGATGGCTAATAACCATTTCCACAATATGTTGAATGTGCTGCGAGGTTTTGACGATATCCAAGGTCTTGGATTGGAGAACATTAACAACTGGCTCTAACATCGCAGAGTACTTCGCGATCAATATCATAGACATGATGAATGACAACTTACATGCCGCTGAATGCAACTGAAAAGCGCCTTTTCTTGTGGCGGTATTTCCTTTAATGGAAAGGATTTCTAATGCTTGCATCATTCGTACCAAGTGCTCCATAAGCACTCTGATGCACTTGTGTTGTTCAGACCATCTGGTCTGGCATAGGCTTGGGATGTTTGGCATTAATTTTCTTCTTAAGACCGACTCGCGAAAAAACGTAATAATGTCCTTTATAGTTGCCACAGTATTGCGGATTTCCGGTATTGTGTTCAAATCATTTACTACTAGATTTTGTTTGTGTGAAGAACAGTGAAAAAACAATGCTTTTTTATACTTTTTCCGCAATATTGCTTGGACACCTCCTCCTTTGCCAGACATCGTAGAACATCCATCGAAACCCAAGTCCACGCAGTTCTCGGGATCCAGTTCTTCGGTCGTCACAAAATCGTCAATGGCTTTCGCAATGGTTTTTGCGTCAAGCGCTTTCAGTTCTACAAAGCCAATAAATTCCTCTTTGACTTCATCAGACTCTTTGTCGAAATAGCGCAACCGTATGGATAATTGTTCCTTTCTAGAAATATCAGCGGTTTCATCTGCTAGTAAGCTATACGCTCACGCTTCCTTTACCTTATTAACGATGCTTTCCTTTATAGTAGTACCACATAGAGAAATGATCTCATTCTGAATCTGAACTGATTGGTATGTGGCATTTTTCTTCCTCTTTTCAAAATGGTTTTTCAATGACTGATCTCCGGCATCTATTCGCAAGCGGCACAAATCTTGCAACACTCCCTCATCATGATGCTTACCCAGAAACCCAGAAACCCAGAAGCGGTAAATCGCGCTTACCAGAAAATGTCACACATGAAATTATTGAGGATAATATTTTTTTATTTTCTTCTATGATTTTCTAGAATGCTGGTTAATTTGGATGTCTACCGGCACGTCCTGTATGAACAATCTTGCAGTTTCAACAGCAGTTCTATGCCACTCTGTGTTTGTATGTCCCTTATAAACTGCATGAACATCTTAATATTTAGTGAAAGGGATTATTATTAAAGAGCCTAGGACCCTCTGACCGAATCTTTTAATTTGGTGGAAATAAATACAAAACTTGCAAAATGTCCCTTTAAGGTGCCTGGGGTATGTCAGCCAAGGTGAATATGTTCTCAACCATTCATAATTGAATTTCTTCTTTGGTGGGTAGCATCTTTCAAAAATTATAGGTCTTAGATGGAATCCAAATATTCTTTCAGTAACTGTTTTTCTCAGTCGAAATCATAGTTGAATGTCCAACGTATCTACCAATGTCATTTTCGTGACTGTTATCTAATGAAACGCTAGTTCGAAATCTGGACCCATATCTGGACTGTCGAGGTGCTGGGGCCTGGGTGTGGGTTCTTCATCATGCGAAATATGCGAAGTAGGAGGGATTGCCTCTTGTGTAGTCTTAGTTGATTTATTGGTATCTTCTTCTGTTTTCACCACTACCATTTCCATTTTTATCTGAGTTGTTCCTTTTCAAACCACATGGGTAAACAATATATATATATATATATATATATATATATATATATGTTGAGCGTTATATATATATATATATATATATTAAGTAGTATTATATATATATATAGTAAGTATATATATATATTTATATATATATATATATATATATATATATATATATATATATATATATATATATATATATATATATATATATATATATATATGGTTCTTATTACTGTATATCTCTCCCACATATGGTCATAGGCTAATAATTTTACTAACATTCAAAGATGTTAACAGAAAAAAATTAAAAGTATAGCAAACTATGTTGAAAACCACTAATTTCTCTGTTGTAATGAAAAATATTTAGTTTTTTAAAAATGAAACTAACCTTATATGGACAAGTAAGATCATGTGTTACAAAATTCCTACTTTACAGGAATAAATACAAAATTTTATTATAATATTTAAGGTAAAACGTACGTACCAAGAAATCTACTAATATCCATGATCTGATGAAATTGAACTATAACTTTACACTGAGACGGTGCTGAATTATAGAGTGGCGTCACGGAGTGATAATTTCAATGCTACTTTGAACCTTAAACACTTAATAAATAATTGAGAATCCGACTGAAGGGGAGGATACAATATTTGGCTCGTAGCTACGTCTACCACCCCTTAAATGGACGATAAAATTGGACATCTGGCGATTTGACTTATAAACACAAACCAAAGATTTGCCTTGCCAGGCTTTTCCGGTGCTTTTTGTACCAGTCATTTTTCAAATATCAATTTTTTCAAAAACCCATAGCTGGACATTTTGGTCAATCCCAGGTTTTTCGAAATGACTTCGTTGGAAACGTGATATGGTCTCATTACCATTGTCGATGCTGCAAAGAGTCTCGATATTCTGATTTTGCGGCGCCGCGCCAAAACCAATAAACCCTGGATTTGAAATGAGCGCGATACTCTTTCCGTTTCGGGCGAGACGAAATCTCTCGCGGCTACGCGGGCCGGGTGGCGCACACTTTGGCTTGAGATACTTCTTGCATGAGTCAGCTTTTGGAATTTGCCTGAACAAATTTCAAAACGAAAATATTGGGAGTTTTGTGTTTTCTTTGAGCATACAAAAATTATTTAAGTAAAAAGGTGTGAGTCTTTTGCCTGTCTAGCTGCCAAGCCCTAAAAAATTTGATGTTGATCGGATAAGTAGAAAACAAGGTGTATCTTGCACTATACAACCCTAAAATTTTAAAAAGTGAAATATTGATATATTTTTTTTCTACTTCTCCGATCAACATCACATTTTCAGGGTTATAATTTGAAGAGATACACCTTTTTTACTTAGATAATTTTTCTGTATACTCAAAAAAGAAGTAAATTTTTAAAAAAATTTCCTAAAATTTTTTTTGAAAAATTTGTTCCAAGAACAAATCCAAACTAATGCATATACAAAGAAATTATTTAAGTAAAAATGTGCCTCTCCCCCGACTACATATGCACTGAAAATTTCATCCACTTCTGCCCGAACAGGAAAAAATTATCGCACTTTTTTCTATTTCAAAATCCCAAAAAAGTGGGCTGAAATTGGACAACGCTGAGCACAAAACTCAAAATATCGAAAAACTTCTACGTAATTATTGTAGGTAATGGACCCATATATGCACATTTCAAGCTTGAAGTCATTTCGGAAAAATTCTGAAAGTGATACGAAAATGTCAAAAACATGGGTTTTAAAAATTGAAAATTTTTAAAACACTACAGACAGAAAAACACCGGAAAACAACGTTTCAGAGGCCAAAAGCTACAGTTTGGTGTTTATAGGGTCAAAATCGCCTGATAATTCCGGAATTTTATGTCCATTTAGGGGGGAGAAATTTGGCGTAGCACGAGCCAAATATTGGATCCTCCTCTGAAAAAAATAGAATTTATATAACTATATCAACATTAAAAGTATAGATAGAATAACAACACAGTTCTTATCTACAAATTAAAAAGAGTATATAAAATGAGTGAGAAGACCTGTACCGTCAAGAGAAATGTGAGAAAAATGACGATTGCAACTAGCTTTCGCCCTATACTGTATAGCAGTATATATATATATATAAGGGGTTATTGCTATATATATATATATAGCAGCAGTATATAGTATATATATAGCAGTTATATAGCATATATATATATATATATATATATATATATAGTATATATATGTTATATATATATATATATATTGAAGGGCGCACGAAAACGCGAAAGCGTTTTTACCGATAAATGCGAAAACGGTTAAACACTCCATTTGAAAATTGAACGAAGTATAAATG
>JABUQX010046638.1:0-22500 GCA_015478945.1 Trachelipus rathkii
ACAATTTGTAGTAAAATAAAAATGATTATTATCAGACACTCTGGTTTTATTCTTCTTACATACAATTTTAAAATTTATAAATTAAAACGTATTAAATTAAAAAGTTTAAGTAAAAAATAATGTTAATAAATATGTTTTTAAATAATAGGGCTGTAATGAGTTACAGTTTTTTAATTCGCGAAAATGTTTTTTAATAAAAATGTTTAAAGGATTGAAATACAAAATGAATGACTCATAGTATATTGAAAAGAAACATTGATGTCATATTTATCGTTTGCGCGGGAATATTGTGCCTGCGGGCGCACGCGGCGGGCGGGTACAGGGCTGGAAACGCAGCGGTTCTTTGCGCGCGGTTCTTTGCTACGAATGCGTTTCAGTCTTCAAGCGCTTTGCTAGGCGATTCGGAACAATGGCGACGGACTCCGCGGAATTTGTTAAAAACGCGACGATGGCGTGGACGATGAAATTTGCGATTCAACCCGACGAACGCGAGATTGAACAATTATAGAATAATAATAATAACAGCAATATAAAACAAAATGGCGGAAACGAAACGAAAAAACAACAAGGTTTGTGTCTTAAAAAAAAATGCCCTTGAAAGAACATGAACAAAATAAACTACACAAACTTAAAAATAACTAACTAACGTATCTGAAAAAAAAAAAAAAAAAGAGGGTTCTCAAAAAATTAAGGGTTCTCAAAAATGGACCGTAGAATACAAAAGGTCAAATATTCAAAAAAGGGGGTTCTCAAAAATTAGGGGGGGCAAAATAGGGGGGTGACACGTACGACGGATGCTCCACATCAGGCTGGCACACCCCTTCTTCGAAGAGGGTGCCAAAAATTACGGTGCCAAAAAAGCCTCAGGTAGGTTCCTGGCACCTGTGGTCAAAATGACCAACACGAGCGGAATGGCCCTCCTACTACTTTTAGGCACCCAATATAAATTAGTATTAATTTAACTTAATAAATGAAAATTATGTTTAAGAACTACAGTTTTACTGACCTAAACATATTAGCTAGGTATTATCTAAACCAGTGGTCAGAGAACTTTCTTGGGCATTACCCCAAAATGTTTTTGTTTATGATGATATCACTTCATAAACTTGAAAGTCATTAAAAACAAAGTTATTGCTTTAAAATTTGTATAATGTTCTGTTCAAACACTCTTTCGTCAATTCCAATGATTAAAAAAAAACCGACAAAACACTGCCACCCAATTAAACACATCTAAATTATCCAAACCCAATCAGTTATATTTTTCGTTATTTTTATAATTATGAGATAAAAATAAGATTAAAAATAGACTTTTATAACTATACATTTTATTATACAGTATATATATGTTATAATTTACCATTGTCATAATGATTTGTGCACTTGTGGATGTAGAAATAAGAAAGATTTAATTCTTAAATGTACTAAGACAATAACATGTCAAACTATAATAAGCAAATTATATATATATATATATATATATATATATATATATATATATATATATATATATATATATATATATATATATTATAATATATAAAAAATATATATAAATATATATATATATATAATATAATATATATATATATAATATAATATATATAAATAACATGTCAAACTATAATAAGCAAATGAAGTTAAAACTGTGAAAACATATATTCTTTTAAAACAGGACAATAAAATTCCCTTTAATTATTATTATTATTATTATTATTATTATTATTTTTATTATTATTATTATTATTATTATTATTATTATTATTATTATTATTATTATTATTATTATTATTATAAAACGGCTAATAAGTAGCCACATAAAGTCATTTCATAATTTTTTTTGTGTACTTTGATGAGCTTCGTTGTCTTTTCAACTCCAATATTGCTTTAAGTTTATTCCATACAATACAAAATGGTTAGATCGTCCAAGTTGACACTGAACTTCTAATACAGTAATAAATTGTCAGATAAATACAAACCTTCCCTATAGAAGTTTATCATCTTATCTAACATTTTACAATTATACAAGCTTCCACTAACTGTAAAGATTACTGTTTTCAGTAATTTTTTGTCAAACATGAACCAAGAACACTGTACTTGTTTAAGGGGATTCATAATTTAGTTAAAACTCTAACAGATACAAGCACAAATAATCATATAGGTATTATTTTCCTTTTGGGGTATAAATATATTTAAAATATCAATGGCTTTTAGACCAGAAAAATATTTCAGTATTTGGATCGTAACTTCTGCATCGAAACCAGAAAGTCTAATATAATGAAAGATTGCACCTTCCTCTCCAAGTTAACTGTGTTTTTGGAAGATTGTAAAGATCTTTTTTTTGATGACATCAAATATCCAGTTAGATTGCATCTTACCAAGCTCATGAAGTGGTTCTTTGATTACCTTCCAGAGCTTAATGCACATACTATCAGCTGTGTAGTGTGAATGTCATTAACTGTGAAATTCCTGATGTGCTAGAAGAGTCAGAAACACTGGCAGAACAATTTTTAAACTTTTCTCTAACTCATTGCATTTCAGAACAAGATAGATCTGTCAGTTTTTATGAATACCAAGAGCTGCAAAAAGTGGTTCTGCTATTTGCAAAATCTACCTTTGCGAGCAAGATATTTTTTCCATTCTCAAAAACTTAAATTCAAAATACAAAAATATTTTGAGCCCCAAACAAAGTAGGCTATCCAAATTACTTTGACTTAAAATAGCAATAATTTTGGCTTTGCATCAAAAACGAAACAGTATTTCTTCAAACCTTAAGCATAAATTATATTTTAATGAAATTCTTTTGTTTCCTAATAAGAATTTTATTTATTTTCTTTGTTACTATTTTCATATTTCATGCGGTTTATTTTTCATATAACTATTTTATTAATTTTGCGTTTTATTTATAAAGTTGATATGTCAATTATAATACATATTTTTCAGCATGTATGACTGTATTCTCAATACAAATGGATCAATGAACTATTTTGAATTTGAGTGTTCTTTGTGTTTTCTGAACTTAGCGGAATTTAAGAAAACATTTGTGTACCATATGCTGCAAATTTAAAAGTAATACGTTTGTTTTCTTTCACTTTCAAAGTTAGATGTAATATCTTTGAAACAAATATATTTTAGAGTAATTGCCCAATAAAGTTCCGTGACCACAGGTTTAGACCACGCCTAATTAATAATATTCTTTGGTCAGTAAAATTTGAGTAGCTGTAAAATATAATTCTCATTTATAATAAGTTTAAGAGTCAAAAATATTTTGTTATAAAAGTTTTAATGGGTTTCAAAATATATACATTTAAAAAAAGGGCCCGACAAAACCCTCTGGGTTAGTTTTTTTTTTTCAAAAAAAAAAAAATAGTTTTTGGCATTCCTGATGCATTTATACATGATTAATCAACTTTAAAAATAAAACACAAAATTAACAAAATAATCAAATGAAAAATAAACTGCATGATATAAAACCGACAAAATAATAACAGACAGAATTAATAAAAAAAACTATTCGAGAATAATTTCATTGAAAAAATTTTTACTCCAGATTTTGGAGTAATGATGCCATTTATAGTTTGGTACATCAAAATCAGGGCTTTTTGATATCAAATTAATTTGAATACATTTTTGGGTTTCACCCTATTTCTATAATTTATTTTTAAGTTCATGAGAATGGAAAATTCTTGTTTTCAATGATGAGTTTTGCAAAAAGCAGCATCAGTTTTTTGCTTCCTCGTGTACAGTTATAGAAGATTTAACAAATCTTGATATTAAAAAAAAAATAATAGATCTGCTTTGTTCTGAGATTATGTGCTTTTTAGAGAAGCTTAAGAATTGCTTCTGCCAGTGTTACAGTCTCTTCTGGAACAGCAATTTCACAATTGTTAGGTTTCATAATTCAGCTGACAGTATGTGAATCCAGCTCTAGAAAATGCTCAGAGAACAGTTTTCTGAGTTTGGAAAGATGTTACCAAAAGAAAGCTCTTCACACTCCTCTCAAAATACAATTAATTTAGGAAAGAAAACTATCTTGTTTTTGATATACTTTCTGACTCCACTACAAAAGCTTTACTCAAACTCTAAAATCTTTTCTATGGCCAAAAGGTGGTTGATATTTTAAATATCCTGATACTCCAAAAGCCATAAATCGGCAAGTAACATTTTTTGGTAATGCAACAGCAGTTGGACTGCATATTAAATTATTTGCACCAATTATTTTATACATAATGATTCAATGATTATTTGTATTTGTATCTGCTAAAGTGTTAAGGGAATTGTGAATTAGATTACATACAATATACATTATAACGCTGAGACGTTCTAGTGTCTCTTCTAGTCACATGTTTCAATATAGGAATCTTTCCAGTTGGTGGTGCTTTAAAAAATCGAAAAATGATAAATAGTAATTTTCCAGACGGCTTTTGGCTTTTTTTGTGGCAATTCAGGGTAAATTTAGAGGAATTCACAACATTTCGTCTTGTATGGAATAAACTGTGATTCGAAAATAGTCCTGAAGCTTATCATATTTTTTTTGTTTGTTTTGAGGAATTACCTTTTCGTAGAGAATAGAGTATTGAGGGTTCAATAGAATCGCAAAAAAAAATATTGCATAAAAAGAAAAGAACATAAAATACTTTTTCTTTTTCTTTTTTAAATTACAATTGTTAATAAAGTAAAGGTAACTCATTTGTGTAATGGAAATACTAAAAAAGATAACTAAATTTCCCTCTTTTAAGTAAGCTACCTTATTATATTTTTAAGTGCACCAACTTTTTCTGTCAAACGTGATAAGGTAATAAATAGTACGGGAGGAAATATGAATAAGCTTTCAATTAATAAGTTGACTTCAATATGTAGAAATTATGATTCTCTTATTTTATAATTTAAGAGTGTTGAAAATCTCAATGAAACTAGTTTAAAGGCTGATATTTTGATTGGTAGAGAGTAAGTTGTGACTCTTGCTTTGCGACATGAAATGTTTCACTGTATACTTCTTTGTTCAGCAGTATAGTTTTATTTTTTTTATAAAAAATTTTATGTACTTTTGTTTTGTTTCCCATAAGTATCCAATCAATATCCAACAAAAATAAAGCTACAATATCATAGTTATGTAATTATCATCAAAGCAGATTTTGGAGTCGGGTTCGGAGACTGGTGTTTTGGAGACGATTCTTCAGCTTTGTTTTTTGTTGGATCCGAAAAAAATTAATTTTAAAAATTAAGCTTAAAGTCCTCTCTCTTACTAAATGACTCGTCACCAATGTGTACCTCTAACAACGATTCACCGACACTCATAATGCGACGTACCGAACTTTTTCTCGGACCTAGATTTTCACCGGAAGACGCAGTGATAC
Organism: Trachelipus rathkii; assembly: GCA_015478945.1. Lineage (NCBI taxonomy): Eukaryota > Metazoa > Arthropoda > Malacostraca > Isopoda > Trachelipodidae > Trachelipus > Trachelipus rathkii. The sequence goes on from JABUQX010046638.1 coordinate 5,355, forward strand.
ATACGTACACACACGCTTATTATAATATATATATATATATATATATATATATATATATATATATTATAATATATATGATATATATATTATATATATATATATATATATATATATATATATATATATATATATATATATATATATATATATATATATATATATATATATACTCGTTTATGGGGAATATATAAAAGGTGGTAAAACAAACGTTACAAATTTTTTAATCAAGTAAACCCAAGTCATATATATAGTCATAAAAATTTGATGAGAGCAAAAAATACATGTTTTAGGTTTTTCTCTTTATTTTTACATCCCACAAAATATTGAAGCTGCATAACTGAATTAAAATTTATGATAGATTTCTTAAAATAAAAATGATATTTCTATTATTAAAAGAAAGTGAAATATTATTAATTTAGGGTGCTAATTTATATTAAAAAAAAAAGCTCAATTATTGCATTTTTTTATGCAAATTAAAAATTTACCCTATAGGCTTTCTCTTCAGTTCAATTACTTTTCTAAGCTAAGGTTTTAATTGAATCTGTTTTCTATTGAGGGATTCTAATTCATTCTTTAAGGAAAACATTTTTTATGTCAAACATTTTTTATTATTTTTATTTTTCGTTGCACTCGCTGAGGAGGGGGGGGTAGTTTCCTTATATGCCTTAAAGATCAACAGGATTTAAGTCGTGGCTCTTTGAAGACAATTATTATCAAGCAAGATAAATTCCTGTTTATGCTCTTTTAGTTAACCAACGATATTTTTTTGCAGTCCGTGCACTTGATCCATACTTTTGAAAAGCAATCTTGTTAGTCAGTTGTTGAAGATTTCATATCTGGTATTTTTCCAAATACTCCTCATGAACTTCTCTTCAAGTTTCAGCAAAATGAATATTATCAAGTTTACGAACCGCACGGGAGACCAGTGCGATCGTAAGAAAATGAGATTTTTTCATAGTCTTTCATCCGAATTCTGATTTTTCATTTATAATTTAATTTATAATTAAATTAATTATTAGTTTTAATTAATTAATTAATTCATTCATTAATTAATTTTAATTAATTAATTATTAAATTATAATTTTTTTTCATTTATAATTTGTCATCATTTGCATAATCCATTTTCAAAGGCATTTCAATTGGGAATTTATTTTTATCGCTAAAATATTCGCTCGCATGACACAACGATAGAGCTGCTGAGTCTGCGAGGCAAATGGCAAGGCTAGTAATTAATTACCTAGAGTAGCCCCCTCATAGAATGGGACAATATCCGTAAGGTGTGAACTAATAATAATAATAATAATAATAATAATAATAATAATAATAATATTAATAATAATAATAATAATAATAATAATAATAATAATAATAATAATAATAATAATAATAATAATAATAATAATAATAATAATAATAATAATAATAATAATAAAACATTTTGCTTGTGCTAATATGTTTTAGTAACATCGTACTTACTACTTGTTTAATTTTACGTCATTACTCAATTTTTGATCTCTAAATTTTTGTAAGGTTTATCCCATGGTTATCCCTCTCGTTTGCCTCCACAGGGAAGATGACCTCCGATTGGAAAAACCATTACTCCGGGTCCTAGGCATAAAAGGGTTGCAGGCGGGGAGTGTGGGTTGTGACTGGGGGGTTTTAGTCGTCGTCTGGCATGATGGTGCCAGCAAGGAAGTAAAGGAAAGAAGGAAAAGAAGTTAAAGTGTAACGCCGTAATGGGGAAAATTTTATTAGTATGCAATATATATATATATATATATATATATATATATATATATATATATATATATATATATATATATATATATATATATATATATATATATATATATATATATATATATATAACATATATATATATATATTCTATATATATATAATATATATATTTATATATATATATATATATATATATATAACTCTTTCTATATATCTTTCTTTATATATATATATATATATATATATATGCTGCTATATAACTATATATATATATATATATATATATATATTAGTGATGGACCGGATGTTTGCGGATGAGGATGTGGATCTTAAACACGGATGCCGATGCGGATCTTAAAATAGATGAAGATGGATGGATGTTTATTCTTTGAAGTTTGAATTAAAAATTATATATATATATATTATATATATATATATATATATATATATATATATATATATATATATATATATATATATATATATATACTATTTATATATATATATATATATATATAACTTAACATATATATATATATATATATATTAGTGATGGACATGACATGACATGATCATATATATATATATATATATATATATATATATATATATATATATATATATATATATATATATATATATATATACTAATATATATATATATATATATATATATATATATATATAATATATATATATCTTTTATATATATATACAGAAATGAAATTCAAAATTACAATTACTCCATAAACTCCCATGATAAAGATGCCAAATAATATTTATTTTATATGCCTTTAATCAAATGTAAGAAACATCCTCAACATCCTCATTTTCCAAAGAGGATGCGGATGCGGATGTGCCGTTAAGTGAGGATGCAGATGCGAATGCGGATGTCAATTTTAATTGCGGATATTCCGCAAATGCGGATGCGGATATCAATGTCACCACTAATATATATATATATATATATATATATATATATATATATATATATATATATATATATATATATATATATATATATATATATATATATATATATATATATATATATATATATATATATATATAATTTATATATATTGTAAATAACGGTGCAAAATTATGATATAAATAGCAGAAATTAAAATTAAAAATGTAAGGTTACATGTGTTAGCTCCTCCCAAAAATTATTTTTAATAATAATAATAATAATAATAATAATAATAATAATAATAATAATAATAATAATAATAATAATAATAATAATAATAATAATAATAATAATAATAATAATAATAATAATAATAATAAATTTGGTAATGGAAATTAGTGATGTAAAACAGTTAGTTGCTTTACGCGAGCACTGTAGATGGGTGTATCTGAACTTGCTGAAGAAAGGGGTCTGAAGTTGTCAATGAAACGTTGTTGAGTTGTTGAGCGGAGAAGAGAAAATTGCCATCTCCGTATTCCTACTTCCGGCAGGTCAGTTCACAACAGAGATCACCACTATGGAAGTTGGGGCTTGTAAGATAGTTGGTTGAATTGAAAGCCAGATATTTCCATAAAATATAATTTCTACCTCTTCTATAATAACAACGTAGTAGACAGAATGAAGGACGGTGTCCAGTAATAACACAGTCACCAAATCCAACGAATCAGATATTTGGACAGGAAAATACTCATTGCAAAACTTGGTGAGTTGAACATTCATTCAGCGCGCTTGATGAAAGTAAAGTCAAGAAGGTGGGAACGGATGTTGCCAACGACGCTGCGACAGATTCAAAATTGTCAGTGAATTTGCCACAGGATATATTATTATACTAGTTCACTGTGCCGCAAGTCTATTTTCAAAATGCAAGCTTATTTTCTAAACTTTAGTCTATTTTCGACAGCAATCCTATTTTCGCCGCAAGCCTATTTTCAAGACGTAAGAATAGATTACTTATATATTATTATATAGTAGTACACTATGACGTAAGTTTATTTTCAAAACGTAAGCCTTTTCCGAATTCCTATTTTCCACTCAATCCTATTTTCAATGAAAGCCCATTTTCACACCGTACTTAGCCCAAACATATTTATTGTGTATCTTTTATTTTTGGAACAATTAAATGTTTTGTATTTGTTTTAAATTTTATTAATTAAAACGTAATATATATATATATATATATATTTACACCCCATTAACTTGTTTGCATATTCATTCATTTCTAATTCAAAATTCGATTCAATTTTCGCGAAAGCTTTTAAAATATTAATTCTTAATAATAAAAACTTTTTCCCTTTTCTCACTTAACAAACTCAAAGACACACACTCACACACCCTCACACACCTTCATACACTCTCATACACACACACACCATTTATATATGTAATATATATATATGTATATATAATAACAATAACTATATAATAATATATATATATAATAATAATAATATATATATAACTAATATATACTATATATATATATATATGTATATATATATATATATATATATATGTATAACTGTATATATGGGCCAAACCTCTAGAAGAGCTACAATCCATATCTCAAAAGAAGCTACTACTGACTGCCGGAAGGAATACGTTGCTTTGGATCCTGAAAAAGGTGCACCGGGGAGCTGTGAAAAAAATCATATCTCGAAAACTACAAAAACTAGGGAAATGAAATACATTTTGGAATCCTTGTGAAATTTTGGTTCGGAAAATGTAAAAAAGTAAATAAAAAAAATTAAACATAAAAAATTGGCTATTTTTTGGAGGGGCGGAGGACATAGTATATATATTTATATTATTTGTAAAGGTATTACAAGGCAATTTGGGGGCTCAGTCGACGAGAACACAGGGGACGTTTTCCCGCCCGTAGGCAGGGGCAGAGGACCCCCGCGACACTTAAATACCAAGAGCGGGGTTCGGAACCCTCCCGGAGGCAGGAATTAGTCCTACCCATGTAGTTCCCGGAAGGTGAAGACGACTCCTGCCATCGGTGCGAGTACATACCCTTGGGGTATTCTTTAGTTAAAAAAAAAAAAGCAAAGTACAATAGAAACATTATTTTAACGAGTAACCAATAAAGGTCTCTAAATAGGCCCTCTAATCATATTACTATAATTTTACTCAAATGTTTTTTTTTTATTTTTATTTTCCTATCCAAATTTTACGAGGATTCAAAATGTATTCCTTTTCGCTGTAGCTATTGTAGTTTTGAGATATAATTTTTAAATTTTTTTTTATTTCCACACTAAAATTGGACCAGCATTCCAGCAATGTATTTTTCCTGGTAGCTGTTGTGAACACGAGACTGTAATTGTGTCTCCCAGAAAGGCTGACCCTCTATATGTATATATATATATATATATATATCTTTATATACTACTTCTTCTTCTTGCTATATATATAACTTATATATATATATATATATATATATATATATATATATATATATATACTATACTATAACAATATATATATATATATATATATATATATATAGGTCAGCATTTCCATTGTCGTCATATGTATCTTAAAACTATTAATGCTACAGTAAGACGGAATACATTGCTGGAATGCTGAAGTCCAATTTTAATTGCTGAAATGTAAAAAAAAAAAAAAAAAAAAAAAAAATATATATATATATATATATATATATATATATATATATATATATATATATATATATATATATATATATATATATATATATATATATATGCTACTATACTATATATATATCTCAAAACCTACAATAGCTACAGCGAGAAAAGGAATACATTTTGGAATCCTGGGTAAAATTTCACATAGGAGAAAATGTAAAAAAATAAAATTTAAAAAATTATTGTTAATAATTATAGTAATATGATTAGAAGACCTATTTAGAGACCTTTTATTGGTTTCTCGTTAAAATAATAGACTTTCTATTAAATTTTTCTTTTTTTTACTAAAGAATGGGTGTATCGCACCGATGGCAGGAGTCAGGGTCTCTCGGCCTTCCGGGGAACTACAGGGTAGGACTAATTCCCCCAGGGAGAGGTCTCCGGAACCCCCTCTTTTTGGTATTTGGGTGTCGCTTGGGTTCCTCCGCCCCTCCCTCCCCTACGGGGTATGGAGAACGTCCCCCCCTGTGTTCCCCGTCGGCTCGAGCTCCCCTAAAAATAGCCAATTTTTGTTTATTTTTTTTACATTTTCTATGTGAAAATTTTACAAGAGTTCCAAAAATGTTTAAGCAGCTATTGTAGTTTTGAAGGATGTATATATATATATATATAATATATATATATATATATATATATATATATATATATATATATATATATGTATATCTGTGTATATTTCTATATATGTTTTTATATCTATATATTTTTTTTTTTTTTTTTGCATTCCAACACTAAGACCAGCATTCATGTATTCCTTACTGCTGGCGTGCTAATTTTTCTTATAAACGAACAGCTCAAAGCACTGACCCTCCTCTTATATATGTATGTAGCACTATATATAACTGTAACAACAGCAACATATATATATGTAGCAACCTTAACATATATGCTGTATATATATATAATAACATAACCTTAGCCTTAATATGTTTTATGTCTTCTTTCTTATATATAAATATATATATATAATAACCAATATATATATATATATATATATATATATATATATATATATATATATATATATATATATATATATATATATATATATATATATATATATATATATATATATATATATATATATATATATATATATATATATATATATATGTTGTGGGGGTTCTGTGTATGTTTTCACCACTCTGCAGTTGGTGGTTTGCTCTATGGGTCGAACGTGTATGTACGGTGAGTCGTGTACACTTATTTCCACAGTAATGAGAGTCCTGCGAAGGTAATTAAAATCTTATGTTTCTGTTACTTTTATTTTCACTCCTTTTGAGTAGCGTCAAACAACGACTGGGTCGTGCATTCAAAACCCACAATTGGGATGCAGAGACAAAAGCCGAAGCTTGTGGTGTAGACAAGAACCGAAACTATAAAAACAATAACAAAATTAGTTTTGGCTTTTGTGAAATGATTTAGAAAATGTGCATACTAAATGATTTTGGTAAATGTTACATAACGTGCATAATAAATTAAGGAATTAATACCATGGTTACATACCCATGCATACCGAAGAATATCCATAAGCATGCTCTATTGTCTATACTACGACATGATAATACAAAAATGTAATAGCATGAATTTGATGACGCCTACGTGTCAGAATGCAAAATCTTAAGTGTTAAACATTCTGAGTAAATTTGAGCAGAGGTTCAGTATAGGGTTCGACCGGGATAGCTGGAGAAAGCTATTGCTGTTTTAATAGCTTTCGACAGCTTTTCAACCTTAATAGTAGCATAGTAAATGTTGATAATTTTATGTAGAAAAGTACATTTGCCGAGGGTCTAAAAATAGTAAATGCAACGTATGCACAAAATTGAAATATTGAATATATATACTGTGGTTGAGGTGGTTGTAGGTGGTTGGTTTGTATTTGTGATTTTGGCCTTGAGTGATGAGAGGCTGAGTTGAAAGGTTGATGATACCAACCAAAATATACCTTTATTCTGACTCCAACAAATATTGATAAAAAGTAAGACCTTAACCATAAATATTGGAAATAGACAAGAACTAGAACAAGAAGTGACTAGAAGAACTAGAAGCCCAAGCTTGCAAGAACATTTAAATGTATGTGCAAGCTAATAAATTGGCACAATAGCTCTGGAAATGCAGGCTTTGTCCTCCATCATTAGCAGCAGATACTGAAGTTAGGTCTCTGTCTAACGAACGTTTTTAAACGTATTTTGAACGGCCAGGTTGTCAGAAAGGTCTGCAGGAGGTTGTCAGAATATCTGAAGTTAATAGAGAAGTGATCGTGAAGCAACGATCTGGCAACATCACCCCCTTCTAGCGGGATGGTCGCAGGGACGTTATTCCATGAAACGTCGAGGCCAACGTTCTCGGCGGCCAGACCGCGATCTAGACACCGTTCCCGAAGGAACGAGAGAAGACCGCAGAGGGACGATCAGAGCAGCAGACTGTGATGTTAGGTCTGACTGTACTGGCGGAGACGACGGAGCAGCAGAAGATAGAGATGGTATTGCAGTGGGAGAGCAATGCGTATGCGTATGTTCTGCTGTCGGAGAAGTGGTGACAGAACGGTCGCTCTATATAAGCGGTACGGGTGGTGTAGCAATAGGCGAAGATGGAAGAGAAGAGGAAGAATGTGAGGGAGAGGAAGGTGGAGGTGGAGAAATAGTAGGCGGTGAAGGAAGCGGAACCGAAATAGTTCGTGGAAACCAATCGGAAACCTGTGTGTCGGGAGGATTTGCGTCAAAATAAGCTGGCCTGAGACGGTCGATAGAAACGACCTCAGTGAGTGAAGGACGTTGAATCGCGAAGAACTTCTCCTTCCTGAGTACTACCGGAAAAGGACCGTCGTATTTAGGTTGGAGGGAGGTGTGGTGAAAATAATGCCTCAAAAAGACATGAGTACGTGATGTAGATCCTTCGGAATGAAGGAGTGCACCTTTTGATGGCGGGTGGGTGTGGGGTCTCCACTACTGGGCACAGCGTCTCTAGCGGGTATGATAGGAAAGTGGGTCGGAGAAGGGAAAAAAGATTGTGAGAAGAACTCGCCAGGCAAACGAAGAGGTGAGCCGTAATCAAGTTAAGCAGCAGAACACTGAAGATCTTCCTTTATAGCCTTGCGGATGCCTAAATGTGAGTTTGGCAGAGGGGAGAAGAAAGGTGCATAGTAGGAGTGAATGGAGGGTTTGTGAGGGGGTATGGTTGTGGCCCACCTGGGCCAAGGGATGAGCCCTACATTGACGAGATGCCATAGTGAGGGTCCGTCGCGGTCCCGTGAAGCTCTAGAGTGGATATTTCTGACTGCGGTAAGTTCTCACTAAAGGGTATAAAGGAGGCGGTAAGGCTGGGCTCTCTTTTCGACTTGCGCCATATTCTTATACTACTTTTCTGTTTCCAGTGCATGCGGCGCACCTAACCCCCAGTCTTGAGGAGAGAAAGTGGGTGATGATGATGATATATATATATATATATATATATATATATATATATATATATATATATATATATATATATATATATATATATATATATATATATATGTTACTTAACGGCTACACGTTAATAGTGTAAATTAGTAAATGTAGTGTATATCAAACGAAAGTTTTAATAAAAATAAACATTTTATGGGCGAAGGAAGAATTTTTAAAAGTAATTAATTTTTTTGAGCATCTTCCCCCGTACCCCTGACCAGTGAGTAGTTGTGAAATTGAATAAAATATAAAGCAATAAACGTGAGTCAAGCGTCCAGTTTGTCTTCCAGACTTGAATCCACTTCATGTTTTAGCAAAATGGTGAACAGCCGCATTGGGGCAAAATCGTCCGCAGGTCCCTAAACAACAAATTCCAAAACAGGTGGATCGGCCGTAGAGGTCCAATTCCTTGCCCGCCTAGATCTTCCGACATCACGCCATGTGATTTTTTCCATTGGTTATTCGCCAAAAATACTGTGTACAATACCCAGATGGTAGACATTGGAAATAGTGGTTGCTACTCTCTCTCTCTCTCTCTCTCTCTCTATATATATATATATATATATATATATATATATATATATATATATATATATATATATATATATATATATATATGATTTATATATATATATATGTCATATATTTATATATATATATATATATATATATATATATATATATATATATATATATATATATATATATATATATATATATATATATATATATATATATATATATATATATATATATATATATATATAATAACATAATATATATATATATATAATAATATATATATATATATATATAACTAACTATATACTAAATATATATATATATATATATATAAAATAAGTGTTTTTAACCTTTGGCATAATAGAACAAGTGTATGCAACTAGGGAGTGTGCATAGTTGAAAACTCAAATGTTAAAAACTGATTTTATTTTTCGAAACTTATTATCTAAATGATAAAACGACATTTTAAATTAATTTTCGATTTTAAATTAATGAAACGATTATACACTACATTATATGTATTTTTTTATTTTATTTTTTATTTTTTTAAATTAGATTCGTGCGAGCTTTCGCCCAAGCTACACTTTGGGCCTCCTTCAGGTTAAAAAGACAAAAGAGAACTGTCACTACGGCAGGAGCAGAATGAAAATTTTTATTTTTTTATTTTTTCATTTTATGGTTGGTTGGTAATTTTTTGTGTTTGTAGTTGTTTAAAGTATTTTGAGGAAAGGATGGTGGCGTTGGTTATATAATCCAATTTATATTCGCCCGGATATTTATTATAGTTATTCGTGTTATAAATATATACAGATTCGATAATTTTCCTTTTTTTTGTTTGATTTGAGTGTTTCAAGATGCTTGTGTGTTTGGGGTTAATTATGTGGGTTGTTTGGGTTCGATGGTGGGTGAGGGATGAGTTTTGTTTATCTTTTTGCAAGTCATCAGAGTGTTGTTTGATTCTACGGTCCAAGTCGCATGTTTCGCCTATATATATGGAATTACAGTTGGCGCATCCTACTAGGTTATGGTCTTTCCTTCGCCCTTGAGAAAGGTGAAGATTATTTACAGTTTTTTAACAATTTAGAAAATTGGGAACGAAAAATAAAACAAAACGAAATAGATTTTAATCTTAGCATATTAAAAGGCATCCTTCTCAATAACCTAATCAAACATGATCATCAAGAAAAACTACCCGAAATTTTTTATAGGGCACTTAAAAACTTACAAAAAAACAACGATATAATAATTACAAGAAGCGATAAGGGCAATAGTATCGTCATTCTAGACCACACGGACTACATAGAAAAATGCAATCTACTCCTCAATGATCCAAACACATACACCCCCCTCACAAGAAACCCCCAACAAAACTCACTGGACAATTTTAACAAAACCTTAAAACAAATAACAAAAGATCACCCTGAAATCCACAAACAAAACAAGGCCTATATGACCAATCTCTCTTATTTTTACGGTGTCCCAAAAATACACAAAAATAACACCCCCCTACGTCCAATAATCTCTAATACAAACTGTAACACATATAAACTCTCCTCATTCCTCTCAAAAACCCTCACACCTTTAATAGGAAAAATCTCCCCCACTCATATCAAAAACACCCAAGACTTTATACAAAAAACACAACTTATCGATCCCGTAACCCATCAATTTCTCAGTTTCGATGTCGTCTCCCTCTTTACCTCCGTCCCCGTTTCCTACACCTTAGATTAGTTGTTTTATTAGGGGGAAAGGTAGGTTTAAAAATATATCTTTAAACCTACCTTTCCCCCTAATAAAACAACTAATACAATTAACACTCAGTCACAACTATTTCATCTTTAACAACAAATACTACAAACAAACCCAAGGACTTTCCATGGGTTCCCCATTATCCCCTACCATAGCCAATATATTCATGGAATTAATAGAACACTACCATATCTTATCCAACCCCCAACTTCAAAACTCAACATGGCTCCGTTATGTGGACGACATTTTCATAGCCCTCCCCCTACAAACAAATTTTCAACATATCCTTACCTCCATAAATAATATCCACCCTAACATCAAATTCACCCACGAACCCTCAAACAATGACACAATACCATTCCTAGACACCCTGTTAAACTGGAAAAACTCACACCACATCACATTTCGGTTTACAGAAAACCGTCCTCCCCATAAATTACATTCACTGGTTTCCTCCCACACAAAAATACAAAAACAGCTACACTCTCATCCTTATACCTAAGGGCGCAGAATTTACTCCCAAACAACCTAATCACCGAAACCAAATACTTCTTCTCATTTCACTAAACTCAAATATCCCCCCACATAATTACCAAAGCCTACAAACAAGCAAAACAAAAATTCTACAGTCCTGCCCAATCCAATATCAACAAAACTTCAACTTTCCTTCCCATACCTTACATTTTGGATCACAAAATAAAAAAACTACTACCCCCCTCCATCTCTTTTACCCAAACAATACCTTCTCCCTGAAACATACTTTGAAGCCCCCTTACCCAAAAACCCCCAAAAACAATGCGTCTATCAAATACCATGCAACAACTGTAATTCCATATATATAGGCGAAACATGCGATTTGGACCGTAGAATCAAACAACACTCTGATGACTTGCAAAAAGATAAACAAAACTCATCCCTCACCCACCATCGAACCCAAAAAACCCACATAATTAACCCCAAACACACAAACATCTTAGGCTGCTCAAGTCAAACAAAAAGGAAGGTACATCACGAAGATACTAGCCTCTTATTTATAACACGAATAACTACCAAACAAATATCGGAGCAGAATACTCGAAGCAGTTGCTGCCAACCAACGCCACCATCGCTTTCTCAAGATGCCCAAGTGACTTTACAGAGCGCAAATTACCGGCCAACATGAATGAAAAATAAAAATAAGAATTTTCATTCTGCTCCTGCCGTAGTGACAGTTCTCTTGCGTGGCACTGGCACGGAATTTAGGGTGTGGCGGAGCGCGAGAAATACGCACACTTTGGATCTGGGCCGAAAAGAAAGAAAGCATCTAGAACAAAGAGGCAGAAGCTAGACAAAAGAAGAATGAATGCGGAAAAGAAGAAATAATAAATAAAAAGAAAAAGAAATAAAAAGAAATGAAATACATATATTTGTAGTGTATAATCGAAAGAGGTAGTTTAAAATTTACATTTTCATCTTAACCTTTGTTGGACAGCTTTCTTGAAAATAAAATCAGTTAGCAACTACTTAAAATAGCACAAAATTGAACGAAGTTGATACAAAAAAAATTTTATTACGCCAAGGGTTAAGTATATAATATAATATCCGCGTTGAAGTGGTAATTTAAATTTATAGCCTTGCTGCTGCTGCTGCTGCTGCTGCTAACAACAACCTAGCTATGCTGCTGTAACTGCTTTGCTACAGCTTACTGTACAGCAACATAACAACAACAGCTTGCTATATATATAACTGTAACATATAACTAACCTTATATACTTATATTACCTTGCTAACTATATATATATATACATAACATAACAATGCGCTGGAACTTCATTCTGCAAATGTCAATAGAAATGGGTTGTTCAGTTAGTTGTACAGAGTAATAAAAATAAATGATTTTTGAACATTTTAAAGTTTTATTTTTATTTGAAAATATGTAAAATCTATAATAATAATATTAATAATAATATTAAAAATTTATTAGTCTTCATTAAAAACATACTTGCTCATTTTAATTTTATTATATTTTTACCTCGATCTTGAATGATCCATTATTTTCAGAGTTTTATTGATGATAAATTTGGCAACAATATATATATATATATATATATATATATATATATATATATACTGCTATATATATATATATATATATATATATATATATATATATATATACTATATATATATATATAACATATATATATATGATATATATATATATATAATTGCTATGATTGAAATTGTTAGGGGCTACATATAACTGATTAAGTTTGTGTTAATGAGATGGATTATAAATTATTTTCCTTCCCATGTTGTTAACCACTCTCCGCCTCCATCTTCATCAAATAAATTTTCCGATATGTTTTTCCTTTCCGAATTCTCCAAATTAAATTTAATTCTCTTGAAATGGTGTATTTTGAGGTATTAAATTGTTGAAACTGAATGTTTTTATGGATGGCATTTCTTTATCATAAATATGTAAAATTGCTTCGACTGGAGTGGTTTATCAGCGAATGCGGAGTCCATATCTGAAGGAGCTACACTTGTATTTGTTCTCTTCGAATTTTACTTTTTTTTTATGATGGGTTCAACTCTGACTGTTCTTGTCTAGAGACGCAGCCTTTAGAGATTGATCTCTTCTTCTTCTTCTTCTTCTTCTTCTTCTTCTTCTTCTTCTTCTTCTTCTTCTTCTTCTTCTTCTTCTTCTTCTTCAGCGATTCGTATTTCACTTTCCAAAGTTGATAACACCAAAAACCCTCATCGCAGAAAATGTTGCAATATTTCTGATTCCTGATAAAAAATAATGCAGTTTTATTGAAATATTTCATTACTTTTTAGAAATTGATATATATATATATATATATATATATATATATATATATATATATATATATATATATATATATATATCTATATATATATATATATATATATATATATATATATATATATATATATATATATATATATATATATATATATATATATATATATATATATATATATATATATATATATATATATATATATATATATTCAAACATTGAAAAAAATAATGTCTCAGCAAAAGGTGAGAACAGAATTTAATTACTAAATGAAAATTCAAATTTTAAATAGAAATAAAAGATATATGTCCGTTTGATCGTTTTACATACTAAAAACAACTTTTACATTGTCAAGTATACCGACCGACCTTCGGTAGGGAGATTGAAAGGATAAATTCTCCCTCAATTACCACCTCCTTGTTACCCAACTTTGGCAGTAAATATTAAATAATTTCAAACATTCGTAGACTGCACCTTTATTTAGGCCCTAAGATCAATATTGTATGAGATCATTTTTAAAATAACATCAGAACTGAAAATCAATGTCAATTAATGCTGGCAATTAATTTATTATTTTAATACATTTGCGACTTTATTAATGTTCCCCTGTCACAGATCATTTTAAATTGGGTAAGGCACATGGGAAATTGAAAACAAATTCGATAAATAATAATAATAATAATAATAATAATAATAATAATAATAATAATAATAATAATAATAATAATAATAATAATAATAATAATAATAATAATAATAATAATAATAGAAAGTGAACTAATGAAAGAAGGAGAACTTATATTTAAGCTTTGAATTAAAGATCTGTTAGTAATGCAGAACGTAATTCAAAGGTGGAAAATGTCCTCAACTAAAAAGTTATTCATTGAAAAACGTGAAGAAGTAATTTTGCTAATTGTTGTTTTATGTCATTCATGTTTCAGGCTCTTTGAGTGGAAATATTCGAAACGTGTGTGCGTGTGTTTGTAGGTGTGTGTTTGTGTGTGTGTGTGTATGTGTGTTGGTGTATGTGTGTAGGTGTGTGTGAGAAAGGGAGTCTTCTTTTAATTTGTTAATGTTTTAAGTTCTCTATTTCAATCACTTTAGTATATATATATATATATATATATATATATATATATATATATATATATATATATATATATATATATATATATATATATAATATATATATATATATATACAACATATATAACTCTTCTTCTCCCTAATATATAATATATATATATATCCATGCAAGGACGCTACATCTCTCGAACATACAGATTATAGAATGAAGTTCCCCATGGCGCCATCTTATCACCAGCACTTTAACCTTTTTATAAACGATTTACAACAACCCACGTCACCCTCTACAAAAATCAATAGTTATGCAGACGACCTCACAACTACAGCTCAAAGCTCCTCCATAATAAATACAGCAAGATAAGAACTACAGCAATATATAAACCAATTGGAACAATGGCTGTCAACAAACAGAATGACATTCTCTCCACAAAATCCTCTATCGCATTACTTACACCAGATATAAACAATTTAACAACCACCCAACAATTCTCCTCTCAAACAACAAACTCTCCCCCTTAATAAACAATGCACTATTCTTGGCTTAACTTTCGATACACATGTGACATTTACCCCCCACATAAACAACATTTCCTTTAGAGCCACACACAAATTAAATGCGATGAAAGCGCTAACTAAAACAAATTTTGGCCAAAACTGTAGTTTACATACAATATCTCCGTCCCATCTTAAACTATGCATGGCCCGCCTGTGCCCCACAATATCTAAATCCAACATATTAAACCTAGAGGTCGTTCAGAACAAAGAACTATGAATAATAATAACCGGTTGTCTCCCATCTATTCCCTATCATCATCTACAAACATAAACAAAAATCCTTAATATAGAGACGTATATCTAACTTGATAAGCTGTCAATTTTATAACAAAACGCTCGCAATAGACCAACCTCTTCACCAAAAATTAGAGCAACCCATGGCAAAAAGAAATTAAAAAATCACACCAGTCATGGACTATTCTAACATATAACATATACAACACGCTACCCCATCCCCTAGACGAGACACGCCCATTATTTATCAAACACATTCACACTCAATTAAGACGAAGAACGATCTTGGAATATCTAAACACCACAGTTCAAGCCCGTCCACCCGAAATATCCCCCAAAGAGGGGTCACTGGACCGTCAAACCGGAGTGATGCTACCCAGTCTTCTTCTTCGCTCTGGGTACCATCCTTTCCTTCAGGAATATAACCACAAATTCCTTAATGCTTCCTACCCTCATTGTCAAAGATGTCCCTGTCCCTCCCAGACAAATGACGACACAGAACACCTCTAGCTAAACTATTCGGACTTAATGAACATCAAACGTAAATTTGATACAGTTGCTCTGACGGATCTGTGGTCCCGGCCAACTCTGGTGGTATAATTTCTTCGGATCGCCGCTTCTCATAGAAGGGCGGGCGCGCTACAAAGTAAGTTTATATATATTCATATATATATATAATATATATATATATATATATATATATATATATATATATATATATATATATATATATATATATATATATATACGTTTCATTACATTTCATATGTATATTATAGGGAATATTTTTTGTGTATAAGAATTTCCAAGACAAATTATAGAATTCGAATACATTTTAAAATATATTTTCTCTTTCAAGCACACACACACACACATCTCTTTTAAGCACACACACACATACACACACATACATACAAACAAAATGGAAAAAATCATTAAACAATAAAACCTAAACCAAAAACGCTAAAGTAATTCTTACCATTCTTGTGATATACTTGAAGGCACCCTTACGACTCTATTAATTATATGAACTATCTTCGAAAAACCACGACCCATGAGTGGTAGAAAATAATAAAATATTACTTCAACAAAAAAGGAAGACCCCTAGCATTTAGATTTTTTTCACTGAAATCAGCGTGAGTCTCTGTAATTAATAATGAGCAGTAACTCTTAAATGAAAAAAACTCATTGTCAAAATTATCCTAACGTGTTAAATAACATGACAAATGTCACCAAGAATCAACACACACACACACACACACCTACACACACACACACACACACACACAGATTTGAAGAATAAATTTGTTGTCTTTTGTAAACATTTGAGAATTGTATCCAATAAATCGATTAAATGAATTAAAGTTA
>JABUQX010046639.1:0-12500 GCA_015478945.1 Trachelipus rathkii
GAACGATGAGATAATCAGATTTCAGGATGGTATATTGGTAGAAGACCAGTTATACAATTCTCCCCATTATGTAGCTCCCTTTGAGTTAATCTCAAGAGGCTTGTTTTGTTAAAGCAAAAGTAAATTTCAGAAATGCTGGTGGTTCAATCATTGTGTGGGAGATTCTAATGAGTAAAAGTGGTGAGTTTCAGAGAAGCTATTTTAAGTATTGTATGAATCTTGTCATTGAAAATATAAATGTAAAGCATCAATTTATATATTGATTTAATAATATAATTGCAGAAAGCGATGCGAAATATGTAGAGGATGTGCCTTAAAAGTAAACTCGCATTGCCATTTATTTACATATTTTATATTACTTCTTATAAAGGATTTCTTTAACAAATTATATAATTTATTTTTTATTTTTATATAATTCAACTTTTATCATAAGTATGAACAATATTAGGAGATGTTATCAGTAATATATGATTATATATAGTATATATACTTATATATTATTATATATTATATATATAGTATTATATATTATATATATATTATATATATCATATATATAGTTATATATATATATATATATGAGTGAATATAATATATAGTTATATACGGGTATTATATATAGTATATATATATATATATATAATATATATAATATAATTATGAAACAGAGGGAAGTTGAAGCTAATGGACTAGATGCCGGTAAAATCTAATTTTGGAAGCAGCTTGGAGGTTTTCTGTTCTTGAGGGGGATTCGGTGGGACGAAGGAAATTTTTCTGGATTCAGGTCAATTGATCATTAAATAACGAAAGATTGGATTCTCTGTGGATTATCTTTTTGAGCTTCTCGTTGACAACAGATGTAAAAATTCTCTTAGGAGAATGATTTGGGATCTGTATTCTGTGCCATTAATTAATATATAGTATAATAATCGATATATAGTACTATATATATATATGTATTATATATATATATATATTATATATATTATAATATATACTATATATAGATTATTTATAACTATATATAGTTATATATTAGCTATATATATATAATCATGAAATCATACGCAAAATAAGATTGAAATGATCGTTAGAATGAGTAAGAATAATTAATATGAACAAAACCTCATCTATAAATTCTCTTTTATTCGAATATAAAGCATTTTATAAAGTAATTTTAATATTTGAAAAATTTTATGTAATCTTGTCAAGAATTCAGCATTTTAGATTTAAACAAATATGACCTTATAATCTGAACAGTGTCGCAATTTTTTTCAATATATTTGTCATGTTTTTAGATAGTCAACATGTTAACCAGTCTGTTAATTCATCTTTAATTACAATAACTTTATGATTCATCTCTTTTTAAAGTTGTTCACATTCTTGAGAAATTGAAGGAATTTTATGAAAAAAAACATTGTTTATTGTGTTTTGCATTTACATTCACGTTTGAGGTCCTAGGATACCCTAGTTCTGTAGGATACCCTCTTCCTTCATTCCTCATCGTATTCCCATGTCTATTGCAGATCACTTACACGATGACTCAAAAACCTGATACAGTCAACTTATAAAAATTCAATACTCTATGTAATAGCAGACATTTTATAAGCATTGTGTCTTTCAATAAGTAAAGTATAAAAATAAAATCGTCATTAATTATATGACGACAAGGGTAAGAAACTGATTCGATGAAAATGAGATCGATAAAAGAGCTTCAAACAGCATTGTCATTCATTTGTTAAAATGACATCTGACAAACAAAATTAACAAACTATTATTCATCCCTATATGAACATTCCACATATGATCATGTACAGATATATATGCATAATTACAAACACACACACACACACAATATATATATATATATATATATATATATATATATATATTATATTATATATATATATATAGTATATATATATATTATATATATATATATTTATATATATAGATATTATAGTACATATATATATAGTATAGATATATATCGTATAGTTATATAGATATATATATATATAGTATATATATAGATTACATATATATATAAAATATATATATATGATTATAGTATATATATAGTTATATATATATATTATACTGTATATAGTATATATATTTTATATATATATATTATATGTATATATTATTATATAGTATAATATATATACTATATAGTGTGTGATTAATACATTATATATATTATATTATATTATATTACTATTATATTATATAGTATAGTATATATAATATAATACTATAGTATATATATATATAAGTAATATATATATTATATAATAGTATATATATTTATGTATGTATTTGATCATATGAGGAAGCTCATCTTTCCACAATATATCATTTTTATTAACAGTTCAATATCCAATTTATTATCAGTCAGAATGTAAAGAAGCTATAAGAAATTAATGAACTTCCTGTTTAGCTACTACATATTGAAAATCATGTTTTAGTTTACGTTATTCTTATCAATAATAAATTATTTTTTTATTATTTATTTCGTTAATATTATATATGAGATAGTATATTTATATATATGATATATATATTTATATATAATATATACTATGATATATAGTCTATATATATATATAATGTGGTTGGGGTTAGAGATATATATATGTAACTATATTATTTACTATTTAATTTTTATCCTTTACTTCTTCAGTTATTTTTATATTCTTCCTGATTCTTTGGCTTGGCATGACAATGCGATTTTTCCTTTTGGGTAAACAGAATAAATAACGCAGCTTTCAAAATAAGGATGAATTATATCTCAAGTGATATGGAAGAAATTTTTTGGAAATTTTTTTTAGTATTACTTCTCAATATGCGAAAAATTGTTAATTCTACTACTACTACTACTACCTTACTACTACTACTACTATACTACTACTACTTACTACTTTCAACTTAAAATAATATTAATAGTAGATAAATATTTAATGAAAAAATAATCAATTAATAATAATATGATATATAATTCATAATATAATAATATAATATTAATAATCAATAATAATAATAATACATAATTAATAATACATAATAATAATAATCAGAAATCATTAAAAAATGTCTTTATTCCGTCAACTGATACTATATATTATTACACTTATTAAAAAGAGCAATTTAATATAAAAAAAAATGACAAGAAGTAGATTTCTGAGGGAAAATTTTCGTTCTTTTAGCCCATGGAGTATTATACCTTCATTTCAATATTTTGAGATTTAATATTTATCTAGAAAATATCATGTAATTATTAATTATAGGGCGATAATTTAATTATATTATTTATACGTATAATAATTATAATATAAATTCATAATTTATAATAATATAATATAATATAATATGAATATAATTCATAATATAATATAATATTCAATACAATTATAATATATTATTAATATACATATGACATAATATACTATATATATATAGATAGATAGATATTAATATAATATAATAGAGTATGATATAATATCAATATAATATTATCGTATATTATAATAATTACTATACCAATCATAATTATATATATCAGATATAATATTAATTATAATTATAATTAGATATATATATAATTATATATAATAATGTAATTAGTAGTAAATGTAGCTAATCTAATAGGTTATATTGTTATAGTTAAATAACAAGTGAATAATCAATAGTAAAATTGCAAGCGCAGTAACTAGAGCAATAATATATTATATAATAATATAATATAAAATGATAATTAATAATAATAATATAATAATAATACTAATAATTATAATTATAATATAATAATAATAATAATTAATGAGCATCCCAGAATAAAGATAGAATAAGCTAAATAGAAAACGAAGCTACGATGCTACTAACTGGTACTGGCTCACAACAACCATTACTACGAGCGGAAATTGCCATTGTAGTTTGGATACTACTCAATAATAATAATAATAAATAATAACTAATAATAAATAATATAATAATAATAATAATAATAATTAATAATAAATAAATAATAATATAAGATAATTAACAATATAATAAAACTAATGATAAAAATAAATAATAATGAATAATAATTAATAATAATATAATAATAAATTAATAATAAGAAAAGACATAAACACAATATAAGGCTTATTCATAGTATTTAAGCAAAAAAATTAGGTATAATCAATTTATTAATAATAATATATTATAATAAATAATGAAATTGTAATATTTATTATTATTACAGATAATAATAATAATTAATAATAATTAATTCAATTAATAATAATAATAATAATAATAATAATATTAATAATAATAATAATAATTAGTGAATAATAGATAATAATCTAATATATAATAATAATCGAAAAAGAAGAATTGTTCGCTCTTAAATGAATAGAAACCCAAAATAGTTTCTTAAATTTAAATTAATAATGTATTCATTATAATAATTAATACATAATAGATATATAATAATAATAATTTGAATATAATAAGTACTTCATCATGATAATAGAAATCTTAATAGGTTATATTCCCTTACACAATATATGTATAATTAATTTAGGATAAATATTTTTAAAAAATATATAAAATAGTATAATCTGATGAATAATAATAGAAATAATTATGATATATATATAATAATAATCAATAATAATATATAATAATGAATAATTAATAATACTTATATAATAATAATAATAATAATAATTATAGAAAATATACAATTAATTAATAATAATGAATATATAATAATAATTAATCATATAATAATATATATAATAATATAATTAATAATAATTAATAGATAATAATTAATACATATAATAAAAATTGTAACATAGTTGAAAAAGTTAACATAATAATATTAAATTAAATTATAGATGAATAATAATTAATAATGAATTAATTAATAATTAATATATATAGTATTATATTATATAATAATAAATATAATAATTAATAGTATAATAATAATAATAAAGTAATAATAGGATATAATAATAATGAATAATAGATAATTAATAATAATAATATTTAGGATAGAATACCATTAACAATGATATATACATAATAATAACAATAATAATAATCACATAATAATAATAATAATAATAATAATATAAATAATATAATCAATAATAATAATATATATGATCTTAATGAATAATTAAATAATTAATAGATAAAATAATAGGTATAATAATAATAAATAATAATAAAATGAATAATAATAATAATAATAATAATAATAATAATAATAATAATAATAATAATAATAAGTTTGGTACTCATAGCGTTAAATCATTATCAACATTATTGCTGTTAATAATAAGAAATACTATAATAACAATATTAATAATAATATCAGCTATAGGTAATTATCACGATTAGTTGTACAAATAAAACCTAAGGAAGTTAGAATTGATAATTCTTTGAGAAAACCCGATGGTTTGTGACTCCTGTACATTTGTAGGGAGATTTTATCCCTCATTTATGCCCTTATTAATAGAATAGATGGTCCTTCGAGATTGTGGTTGTTGGAATGGATTTATTTTAAGATTGTTTTTTGCCCACAGTTTGGTTTCGAACAACAACATTATGTTAGTGAAAAGTTCATTTGCAGCTTCATTATGACGTTAAAGATGTGACTACTTTCTGTAAGGGTTTTAGCCTAGACAAATTTTTGAATAGTGGAGTTGGTCTTGTGTTCACAGTAATTTCGAGATCCTGATATTACACGAATTATCTTTAGTATAATGATTAGAGTATATAGAAAGTGTTCACTTGAACAGTATAATGATTAGAGTATATAGAAAGTGTTCACTTGAACAGCCCCATACTGAGACAATAGAGTAGGTGAAGATAAACAAGACTATATAGTAAAGGTTTTTAACAAATATTTTGGAACAACAATATCTTACCATATTTATACTTTCCGTTATTCAAAAAAATTCTCAATTGTTATTCCATATCTACCCTTTCTTATGTCCAAGTTTGACACTTCATTCATTTAAAATCTTCTCACTTTTTCGAAACCATAGCTGCATCTCGACTTAAACTTTCTCATTCTATTATTTTAAGATCTCAATAAGGTTTCCGATTTTGTTTTTTCAATTGTAAAAATTAAGTTTAAAAATGTGGCTTTAAAAAAATCTTCCAACATCCCTATCGTCTTTTAAGGTTCTACAGTCTCTCATGTGGGCAATATAGGTCTTCTTGGTTTCGACATAAAAAAAGAAAATCTTGGAAGCCTCATATGGCAATGGTTGAGGTTGCTGGGGCGACTTCAAGGAAGCAAAGGGTTTTTTTCCCTCCTTGTAGTTACTCCACAAAAATAAATATCTCATCCTCCTGGGTATAGAGTCCTGCAATTACGGCTGGTTGTGTTGCATTTCCACCAGATTAGTTGATAATGTCAAATCATTGGTCCTAATATAAGCAAAAAATTGAAAGCCTTATATCATAATAGTTGCTAGAAAGGCTTTACTATTGGAAGATAAAAATTCTATAATGATAGCTAGATTTTTTCTCCTCTCGTAGTTACTCCAACTATACAAAAATGTTTCATTCGCCTCTTTATGGAGTACTGCATTAACATCTCTGGTGATGTTGAGTCTACATTTGAATTAGTCTTTTGATAAGGTCGAATTCAAAGTTGTAAGAATTATTAATTCCTCTTTATTTTCTAAACCTATTTGACTTTTTATTTTTACCGTAGGCGATCAATGTCTTTCCTAGGAACAACAGAGGTTGGTACCCAAGGGAACTACCCCCTTTCTTTACGCCTCATTAGCATCACAAACAGCAGTATATTCACATGAACTTTTGTATCCAGCAACTTTCAGAAATCTTTCACCTTCTTAATCACCCTATCCTAAGTTTACATCTGTGGCACCTGAAAATTTACGTTATGTGTGAACCTGTGTAAATTCTAAGTTTTTTTTTTCTATATTATACCTCCCCCACTCACAGAATAAGACTGCTAGTGATAGTAGCAATATTTAAAATACTCTAATTTTTTTTTCCTTTTAGGATTTTATGTTAATTTTTATATTTTTATATATTATATATTATATAATGGTATTATATTATAATTTTTATTATATTACATTACAATTCTTACAGTTGGACCAACCAGCTTTGGGAATGTCCCGAGAATATCTCATAAAAGGGCACAACGACAGTGATGTAAAAGCATATCTAAAGTACTCAGTAGATGTCGCCGTTTTGTTGGGTGCTCAGAAAGAAAAAGCTGAAAAGGAAATGTTGGATGTTCTACAATTTCAAATGGATATAGCCAATGTAAGTATATATATATATATATATATATATATATATATATATATATATATATATATATATATATATATATATATATATATATATATATATATATATATATATATATATATATATATATATATATATATATATATATATATATGTATATATATATATATATATATATATAAAGAGACATATATATATTTATATATATATATATATATATATATATATATATATATATATATATATATATATATATATATATATATATATATATATATATATATATATATATATTAAAAGAACAAAGAGGTCTAATTAGAAATGGATGAATCTTGCTATTGACGGACGTAATAATTAATAGAACAATTGAATATATATAAGGTTGATAGATTAAAAGAATCGAATTTCGGTTATTGATATTTATTTAAAAGATTTTTAAACACACACACACACACACACACACACACACACACACACACACACACCTAACACTCCTTTTTTTTCTTGTCTCTGCAGATCTCTTTTCCTCTCTGTCTCCCAGTCTGCCTGTCTCTTATTTATTTACTTTTTTATTTTTCTTAATTTACTTTTTCACTCTCTCTCTCTCTCTCTCTCTCCACTTTCGAATTCATCAAATTCGAGGCTATCGAATTTGAATGCAATAATTAAATAAAAAATTTCCTAATTATTAAATCAAATTTTAAATACAATTTCTTTCCTTCTTCCCATTAGTGTTTATTAAAATAAAATCAAAATATATTATTTATTTCTTTGTAAAACAGACTAGATTTTATTATTATTATTATTATTATTATTATTATTATTATTATTATTATTATTATTATTATTATTATTATTATTATTATTATTATTATTATTATTATTATTATTATTATTATTATTATTATTATTTTCATCATTATTATTATTATTATTATTATTATTATTATTATTATTATTATTATTTTATTATTATTATTATTATTATTATTATTATTATTATTATTATTATTATTATTATCTCCTCTAGATATCACTACCACGTGAAGAAAGAAGGAATGTGACAAAACTTTACAATGTTTTGAAACTTGGTGAAATGAATAATTTGACCAAAGATATTAATTGGGTGGAATACATTAATACCTTGCTACCATATGGCATTAAGGTAATATATATATATATATATATATACACATGTATATATATACAAAAATAAAAAGTATATGTTATTATATATATATATATATATATATATATATATATATATATATATATAGGTCCTATTCTGTTTTACGACTCCGTCAGTTTTATTTTTTTTTTTTTTTTTTTTTATTATATTGCTACTATAGGCTACCAACAATGAATTTCAGTGGTAACGGACATGATTCAAAAGTTCGAAGTATTTTTAAATAATTTTTAAAAATCACATTTATGTTAAATATTTTTTCAAAAATGAAATATCTCGAAAAGTACGACACTTACAGAAAACCAATTATATTTGGAATCAGCGCGTAACAAAAGTTCGAAGTATTTTTAAATAATTTTTAAAAATCACATTTTTGTTAAATATTGTTTTAAAAATGAAATATCTCGAAAAGTACGACACTTACAGAAAAACCAATTACATATTTGGAATCAGCGTATAAAACTTATTACAAAATGTAAAAATAATAATAAAAAAAACAGCAAAAAAAAAAAATTAGCTCGAGCCGACGGGGACAGAGGGGACGTTTTTCATACCCTGTAGGGAGGGGCGGAGGAACCTCATGACACCCAAATACCAAAGAGCGGAGGTTCCGGGAGACCCTCCCTGAGGGGGAAATAGTCCTACCCCAGTTCCCGAATGAGAAACCCCGACTCCTGCCATCTTTGCGGTTTACCCTTGGGTATTTCTTTAGTTTAAAAAAAAAAAAAAATTAAAACTGACGGAGTTGTAAAACGTAAAAGGTCCTATATATTTTTGAATCATGTCCGTTACCACTTAAATTGATTGTTAGGATCATATACTAGAAATATATTAAAAAAAAAACAAAAATCAACTGACGGAGTCTCTCCCTTCATATATCCAATATATATATATATATATATAGTTATATATATATATAGATATATATATACATATATATATATATATATATATATATATATATATATATATATATATATATATATATATATATATATAGAAGAGATATATATATATAGAGAGAGAGAGAGAGAGAGAGAGAGAGAGAGAGAGAGAGAGAGAGAGAGAGAGTATTATAAATGATTTGTTTGTTACTGAAAAAATTATGTTCTACTAATTTTTTTAAAAAATTTATTCAAATTTTCTGTCTTACTAGATTTATTAATTCATTTATTTTTATTGATCTGATATTAAACATTAAATGAGTAAAGAAATCTTTCTTGATTTGCAAATACTTCAGCAGTTCTACCATTATACATGTAAAATGTTCATATAATAATCTCCTATAGTCTCTTAAATCATTCAATTTGGGATAAGCTTGTAGCTCATTGATGTCTCAAAACTGACACAATTTTGATATGCTTTTTATCTCATTTGAGGGAAGTGAACCAAATGGTCGACAGGGAAAATGGTCAACACGATATCAAAAAAATTTCCGGTACAGCCCGCAGCAGGTGTTATGATGGGTTAGGTTCAGTTACGTTAGGTTAGTTTAGGTCAGGTTCGGTTACGTTAGGTTAGGATAGGTTATTTAGGTTGTGGGTTAGTTAGGTTAGGTTAGGTTATATTAGGTTAAGAAGAAGGTTAGGTAAGAAGAAATAGTTAGTTAGCTGAAGAAGAAGTTAGTTGCCAGTCTAGGTTAGTTAGGTTAGGTTAGGGTTAGGTTAGGTTAGTTATTTAGTTAGGTTAGGTTAGGGGTTAGGCTAGGTTAGTTTAAGTTAGGTTAAGTTAGATTAAGTTAAATTTTGCTGGATTCGTTAGAGAAACTCGAAATAACCAGATTTTTTTTACGAATGCCGTCCATTTTACCTGTCAATCATTTTCCCTGTCGGCCATTTGGTACTGCCTTCCTCATTTGGAGACAAAACTATTTTCTGTTCATAGAGAATACGTGAAGGCAATAATTTTCAAGATCTTTCTTTTATTCCACTCTTCCCTTCTATTAATAATACTTTTAAATCCTTGTAATAGAATCTTAAAACTCATATCTTGGCCTTAGAGACCACTGTTATTAATGCCAGGAAATATTAATGTTAACATATTTTCAATAAAGTGTAATGTTTATTTTGCAAACTAGTGCTAAAAAATAGTGTATTATAATCTTAGAGTTTTGGTAATAGGAGGTTCCTAATTATAACTCTACTATGGAACATCTTTTATTATTGTTATAAATGATATAATAATATTATAATACTCGTGCTTGTAATAATTGTAATTATCATTGCAATTACTTCATATAGTTTTCATTCATTTTGCGGTCAATCAATAATTATATTCATATTGATATATATATATATATATATATATATATATATATATATATATATATATATATATATATATATATATATATATATATATATATATATATATATATATATATATATATATATATATATATATATATATATATATATATATATATATATATATATATATATATATATATATATATATATATATATATATATTAATAAGACGTGAATGTCTTAGTGGATAAAGCGCCCGGTTACTGTTAACTCAGCAACGCGGAGTTCCAGTGTTCGAATCCCGCTGATGAAGAGTAAAATCTTCTGTGACTCATTCATTTAAAATTCTTTAATCCAGAAATTAAATAATGTTTTAGTAAATTATCTTTCATCATATTATTATTATTATTATTATTATTATTATTATTATTATTATTATTATTATTATTATTATTATTTATTATTATTATTATTATTGTTATCATTATTATTATTATTATTATTATTATTATTATTATTATTATTATTATTATTATTATTATTATTATTATTATTATTATTATTATTATTATTATTATTATTATTATTATTATTATTATTATTATTATTATTATTATTATTATTATAATTATCTATTATTAAAATCCTCTTAATAAATTAATTTATATTCAAAAAATAAATATTCTGCAAATCGATTTAAATCCTTCTTTTTCCAAAAATCAGGTTGATGAAAATGAACGAATTGGTGTGAGCGATCCAAATTACTTCAGAAATTTGACGAAACTTTTAGAAAAGACACCTAAAAGGTAATAATAATAATAATAATAATAATAATAATAATAAATATAAAAATAAACACACACATGCACATATACATACACTATACCACATACACAATACACATTCAAATAATAAAAATAATATTATTATTATTATTATTATTATTATTATTATTATTATTATTATTATTATTATTATTATTATTATTATTATTATTATTATTATTATTATTATTATTATTATTATTATTATTATTATTATTATTATTATTATTATTATTATTATTATTATTATTATTATTATTATTATTATTAAATAATACTCACTATGGATGGAAGAAAAGAAATTTTTTTATGGTTCCTGAGAATTTAGACACAATTCTTTATTTTTTTTTATGTTACTGATTCTGAAAGTATTATCCGTTACGTTTTGTTAGTTCTAGGTTTAAAATTTTGATCATAATTACCTACTTTATTAACCCTTTGCATCGGTGTTATGTATTTGCATAATTAAAATGTAGCTGTGATTTTGTTATGTACCCCTAATAATGCTGTTTTGTATGTGTATTGTACATGTACAAACGTATCTTTTATTCCACTTATAGGTGTTGACATAGCTTCATTGTGAAGAAATTGTTTACATCATCCTGATGTGTTTTGTTTCAATTGCGGAGTATAAACTCTCAGCCAACAGAGAAAAACTTTTACTGATTTTGTTAAAAGAGCGTATTTTGCCTATTTCAAATTACAACTAGAAGACCAAGATAAGTCATGGGCACTTCAAGTTGTGCGTAAAATTTGTAAGGAAAAAGGAGGTTTCTGAAATTTGGTATACCAATGGTATGGAGAGTAAAAGATAAACCGTCATTCATCTCAAAAGAGGTCAATTTTCTCCTGTAACTATATGCAAGAATTGCTTATGAAGCTGGGCATATCAAAATACACACCAAGTGAATTACAGTTATTCATATATAACTTCAAATA
>JABUQX010046640.1:0-5000 GCA_015478945.1 Trachelipus rathkii
GATTAATATATATATATATATTACTGCCATGCATTTATAGGTTAGGGCTGCCATGCATTTATAATTTTGCAGTTAGGTTAGGTTTGGTTAGGTATTGTTAGATTAATTGCGTTTATTACCTAGAAATTACATATTTTAGGTTAAATCAAACATTCCGAAACGTGGAAGGTCCAAAAAACATCTTGTTGGCTATTTGTCATCCTATATGTTTCTGCGAAAAATCGAACAGACCTCTAGATTTGAAAGTTTTTTATTAGAAATAGCAAAATATTTCCCTTAAAAGGTAATATATATATATATATATATATTTATATATAATATATATTATAGTATATATTATATATATATAATATTATATATATATAAATAATATATATATATATTATATATATAATATCGAATACCTATATATAAATATCGATATATATCGAATATCAAAGGTCAGACGGCCAAATGTAAACCTTTTCCATATATTATATATATTAATAAGACTGTCGAGAGATTCACTCCCAATATATCTATAACTCAAATTATATATATATATAATATACTATATATATATATATATATATATATAATATATATATATATATATATCTATAACCGAAGTTATAAAAGCGGATGGTATGAGTGGGCTCCGTTGAAATTAAACGTACTAATACCCAAATATATAAATTGGTGTTGAATCATTTCTTCAGGTCATCCAGTCATACATATAGTAGCAGTGGCATGTGGTGCCAATTCTGATTGAACGTACTACCATAGATGAATGAATCTTTCTACTATTTTAACCAGGTGACGTGGTAGTGGCGAAGTGATAGTTTATCTGAAGATGTAATCTGTTAGTCCTGTAGTTAGTTATTTTAGTTAGCTATTTTAGAGTCGACGGAAATAGCCACGTTAAACTGAGGCTGGTAGGACTGGGATTAACTGTATGACTGATGTTCCTGTCATAACTTGTCTGAATATTACTTGAAGGTATTCATTATCTTAAAATTGATATTATATAGAGACAATGAAAATAGTCACGCTAAATTGAGGCTGGTAGGTTTGGGATTAACGGTGTAACTGTTGTTCACGTCTTCACCGATTTGCATGTTGCCTGAAGGTTTTCGTTATTGTGACAACTTGAAATTGGTATTTGTGTCGACGGAAGTAGTTACGTTAAACTGAGGCTGGTAAGCCTGGGTATTAACAGTGTGACTGAAGTTTTCGTCTTTACCAGCCTACAGGGTTGTGGAGTCGGTAATTTGTGAAGAGAGTGGAGTAAGGAGTCGGTAATTTTGAAGATAGTGGGAGTCGGGAGTCGGAGTCGGAGTCGGAGTCGGTAATTTTCAAGAGGTCGGAGTCGGAGTCAGAGTCGGTTAACTTTTCAAGATAGTAAAGTTGGAGTCAGTAAGTTACAGTGTATATTGGATGCGCAAAGGGAAATTTTAAATGAGCGTGGATATTTTTTTAAATTACCGTTGGTAATTTTATTTCTCCCTTTCATCTACGATGAAGTCGATTGTATTTTGGTGCCAAAAACAAAAAAAAATAAATCAATAATTAGATAAATAAATGAAAAAAATATAAATAAATGTAAAACTAAATAAAAAATACATAAAAAATAAATAATAAATAACTATTCTACAATATCGGTTTGAATAAATAAGTAATAAATAAATAAAAAATAACTAAATAAATAACTAAATAACTAAATAATAATAATATATATTATATATTATATAGTATTATATATATATATATAGTATATATATATATATATATATATATATATCATTTAGTTATATATATATATTATCGCCGTATATGCCCCGCCAGGCCCGCACCGCACAGTACCGCCACCGCACAACTCCACACCGTACCGCACCGCATCCGCACCGTACCGAACATAATTACTCCGTCACTGCATCGCACTGCACCGAACCGCACCACACCACACCGCACCGAACCGCACCGCACCTGGTAACGCATGGAGTTGGTTCATGGTATCTCCCTCAAACTTGACACCCCCATAGGGGTGACGTAACCTCGTCTTAGACGAGATACCATGCTGTAAACTCTATTCGTTACCAGGTGTTGGCTGGTGCGGTGCAGTGTGATAACAATAATAGTAATAATAATAATAATAATAATAATAATAATAGAAGTAGTAATAATAATATAGTATCATTCAATCCTTAACAAACAAAACAGTAATAATAATTATAAATAATAATAATAATAATACATAATACCTATAAGAAGGCGTAATATCCATAGTTTCAGCCTCTACGTCAATAATCTCAAGGTTTGGGGGCAAGCACCCCCCCCATATGGGGTGCATGGCCACGTAACATCGTCTAAGACGAGATACCATGTACCAAACTCCATCCGCTACTAGGTGTGGTGCGGTGCGGTGCGGTGTGGTGCGGTGTGGTGTTGTGCGGTGCGGTGTAGGCCTTGCGTGGCACCAATATACGTGTGTGCTGGATAATACTATATATTATATTTATTTATATAAATATACTATATATATATATATATATATATATATTATCTCTGAATGTATATATAGTATATTATATATATATATATTTATATATATATATATATCATATATATATATATATATATATATAGTATATATATATATATATATATATATTTGTTTATTTACTTATTTATTTATTTATTTATTTATTTATTTATTTTTTATTTATTTATTTAGTTATTTATTTACTTTTTATTTATTTATTTATTTTTTATTTATTTATTTATTTTTTATTTATATTTTATTTATTTATTTATTTATTTATTTATTTATTTATTTATTTATTTATTTCATTTAGTTATTTATTTATTTGTTTATTTATTTATTTATTTTTTATTGTTTCGAAAAAAAACTTCGTTTTTTCGTGGGTGGAAGGGGAAATAAAAATTCAGACGGTAATTAAAAAATTCCCACGCTATTCAAAATTTTCCCATTTTCATCTAATATTACACTGTAACTACTGGAGTCAGAAAAATTTGAAATAACAAAGTGAAATGACTCTGTGAGTGACTTCAATCACTTCATACAAGTTCACTCACTTGCGACTTCAGCATCACAAAATGCAATTGCAAACTTAGAAGTTTTTTTTACCTGTACCTTATGTTTCAATTTGAATTATATTCTAATAAATTCAACCTTCAACCTTATACCATCTATATTTAAGATGCTGAAGAAATTAAAGACTCCATGGTACGAAGAGAAATTTCTCTCATTGACAATGATATTCTACTTGCTGCTGTTTATATTGATCCTTTCTACAGGGTAAGCTAAACCGAAGATCAACAACAATTACTAAATCTGCACTTTGCAACGTGGCCATTTGATTAAAGGGTTGCAGGAAGTTCAAGCAGAACAGGATACATCTGAACATATTGTAAGTGATGAAACTACAGCTATCCCATTACTACCTTCTCAAGTCATTTTTCAGAAAGCTCAGAAGATGAGTATGAAAGGCTTTTAGATATTGAAGAGCTTAATCGAAAGTGTCGACTGGTTCAAGAAAAAGGTCAAGGTCCTTCCTCATCACTGTACACAATATTCCATAATTTAAACAAAATTTCCTTTGCTGCAACCTGAAAGAAATCTTGAAAAACTTGAGTATAACTTCGAGCTAATAATTAGAAAGAGGCCATCGAAAAGTATCCAGACATTGTACAAGAAGCTGCAATTGCTGTTACTGCTTCTACCTCCAACGCAAGTTAGCATTGAACAGCTTTTTCTGCTGACTCTTCGCATTATAAAAATCAGACCAAAGAGGAAAAATGAAGGAAAGGACCTGACAGATGCCTAATTCTACTTTTAAGAACTAATCCAAGAAGAATCCAAGAAGAGGCGGAGACGAACCATTTTCAACTATCAAGATTGGTCATTATTGGTAAGAAGTAGACCACAAACCAACAACAGCGCTAGCGCCATCGGATGGCTTATATTCCCAAACATCGGCTAGAACAAGTTGGGACCTGTAATAACAGTCGACGTTCATCTCAAGACTACCAGCCTTAGTTTTACGTGACTATTGTCGTCATGCTGATACCAATTTTAAGATAACGAATATCTTCAAGCAACATGCAGAAGGTAGAACATAAATTACAGTCCACACCGTTAATAACCCGAGCTTTATAAGACTCAGCTAACAGTGGCTATTTCGAATCAACACTGGCGATAACTAACTACTTCTCTACGGAAGGACTCGCATATTACATCTTCAGATGAACTTCCATTTTGTCTTTTCAGCTCTCGTGGTTTAACTAGAGAAAAGATTCATACATGTATGGTATTACGTCTACATCAATTGGATTGGTACCTCATACCACTGCTACTATATGTGGATGGATAACCTGAAGAAATTAATCACTCCATCAGTATATATTTTTTTTGTTAGTACGTACAATTATAAGGTGGACCATATACCACTGGTAATAATATTATGTTGGTTTTCTTGGAATAATGGAGAGGAATCAAATTTCAATATAGTGATATGTTCACTAACAATGGAGGACATCATACCACTATCACTATATTATCTTCATTCACTGCCATTTCTTATCTGTAATTTATACTTTCTTCAAGATCGCACCGGAGATATCAACATTAAAAGTTTCATACATCCCTGCCGAACTTCAAAACCTGCTCCCATGTCTTTTTTCGGGTCGATTGTATTCCGGAGAGCTCTTGAGGCATCCTTATGTCTGACCCTTACATAGGTTCCTTTAACGGTGGATCGATGCTACGATCCCCTTCCCGATGAAGAGACGGATGTGTTTTCCATTGTCGTTTGAAACCCTGCCATAAACCCCCTTCGATCCACAGATGGTTAACAATCGGATAAGTCATTCACCTTCCAGGTGGTTCCTCGAATCGGATTAATGTGGCCTCACAGATGATCCTCAATCGATTGATGATTCGCCTTCACAGAAGGTCCTCAATAGGATGATGATTCGCTTTCAACAACATGGTTCCTCAA
>JABUQX010046640.1:7500-12500 GCA_015478945.1 Trachelipus rathkii
TATATAATATTTAAACAACGAAATATTATTTTCTTACCACTAATATATATATTACTTCGCGCCCAAGAAGCGGAGCACAGCAATCACTAAATTAAATTTTATGCATTAAATTAACTGAATATATTATTTAAAACGTATTTGCGCACTGGGTTACGTCTATTCACTAAAGCATGTTCCTGCTGTTCAGTAGATGAAATGACCGTCTGTGAAGGCGAATCATCATCCTATTGAGGAACCATGTGTGAAAGCGAATCATCATCCTATTGAGGAACCATCTGTGAAGGCGAATCATCATCGATTGAGGAATCATCTGTGAAGGCCACATAATCCGATTGAGGAACCACCTGTGAAGGTGAATGATTATCCGATTGATTAACCATCTGTGGAATCGAAGGGGGTATGGCAGGTTTCAAACGACCAAATGAAAACACATCCGTCCTTCCATCTGGAAGGTGTATCGTGTAGCATCGATCCACCGTTAAAGAACCTTGTAAGGGTCAGAATAAGATGCCTCAAGACTCTTCCGAATACAATCGACCCGAAAAAAGACATGGGAGCAGGTTTGAAGTTCGGCAGGGATGTATGAAACTTAATGTTGATATCTCCGGTGCGATCTTGAAGAAAGTATAAATTACAGATAAGAATGCAGTTTGAATGAAGATAATGTTGTGACAGTGGTATGAGGTCCTCCATTGTAGTGAACATATCACTATATTGAAATTGATTCCTCTCCATTATCTCAAGAAAACCAACATAAATATATTACCAGTGGTATATGGTCCACCTTATATTGTACGTACTAACAAATATATACTGATGGTGATTAATTTCTTCAGGTTATCCATCCACATATAGTAGCAGTGGTATGAGGTGCCAATTGATGTAGACGTAATACCATACATGGATGAATCTTTCTTCTAGTTTAACCAGAGAGCTGAAAAGACAATATGAAAGTTCTTCTGAAGATGTAATATGCGAGTCCTTCCGTAGAGAGTAGTTAGTTATCGCAGTGTTGATCGAAATAGCCACGTTAAGCTGAGTCTTATAAGCTCGGGTATTAACGGTGTGACTGTATTTATTTTCTACCTTCTGCATGTTGCTTGAAGATATTCGTTATCTTAAAATTGGCACTATAGATGACGAAATAGTCACGTAAAACTAAGGCTGGTAGGCTTGAGATGAACTGTGACTGTTATTCACGTCTCCGATTTGGGTCTGGTTGATGTTTGAAAATTTCGTAATTTTGCTGGGAACTGCTGTTTTGTTTTGGTTCTGCTTCTTTCCAAAGTGACGCATTTTATGTAGTTGAAGATGGTTCGTCTCTCGTCCTCTCTTGGATTTCTTCTTGGATTATTCTTAAAAGTAGAATAGCATCTGTCAGGTCCTCCTTCATTTTCCTCTTAGGTCTGATTTTATAATGCGAAGAGCAGCAGAAAAAGCTGTTCAATGCTAACTTGCGTTGGAGGTAGAAGCAGTAACAGCAATTGCAGCTTCTTGTACAATGTCTGGATACTTCGATGCCTCTTTCTAATTTAAGCTTCGAAGTTATATAAGTTTTTCAACTTATTTCAGTGCAGCAAAGAAATTTTTTGTTTATTATGGAATATTGGTACCAGTGATGGGAGCCTAGGACTTACTGAACCAGTCGACACTTTCGATTAAGCTCTTCAATATCTAAAAGCTTTCAATACTCCATCTTCTGAGCTTTCCGTGAAAAATGACTTGAGAAGGTAGTAAAGTGGGAATAACTGTAGTTTCAATTCACTTACAATATGTTTCAGATGTATCCCTGTTCTGGCTTGAACTTCTGCAACCCTTTAATCAATGGCACGTTGGCAAAAGTGCAGATTTAGTAATTGTTGTTGATCTTCGTTTAAGCTTACCCTGTAGAAAGGATCAATATAAACAGCAGCAAGTAGAATATCATTGTCAATGAGTAGAAATTTCTCTTCGTACGCAATGGAGTCTTTAATTTCTTCAGCATCTTAAATATAGATGGTATAAGGTTGGAATGGTTGAATTTATTAGAATATAATTTAAATTGAAACATAAGGTAACAGGTAAATAAAAACTTCTAGTTTGCAATTTGCATTTTGTGATGCTGAAGTCCGCAAGTTGAGTGAACTTGTAATGAGTGATTGAAGTACACTTCACAGAGTCCATTTCACTTTGTTATTTCAAATTTTATCTAACTCCAGTAAGTTCAGTGGTAATAATTAGATTGATAAATGGGAAAATTTTGAAATAGGGTGGGAATTTCTTTAAATTACCGTCTGAATTTTTATTTCCCCTTCCACCCAACGAAAAAACGAAGTTTTTTTTTCGAACAATAAAAAATAAATAAATAAATATAAACAAATAAATAAATAACTAAATGAAATAAATAAATAAATAAATAAATAAATAAATAAATAAATAAATAAATAAAATATAAATAAAAATTAAATAAATAAATAAAAAATAAAAAATAAATAAATAAAAAGTTAAATAAAATAACTAAATAAATAAATAAAAAAATAAATAAATAAATAACATAAATAAATAAGTAATAAACAAATATTATATACCATTTCTATATTATATAATATATATAATATATACCTATATATATTTTTGTTTTTAAAAGATTATAAATATATATAATATATATAATAATATATATATATATATAAATAAATAAATAAATATATAAATATATATATATATATATATATATATATATTATCGCCGTATATGGCCACGCAAGGCCTACACCGCACCGCACAACACCACACCGCACCACACCGCACCGCTAACCGCACCACAAACCTAGTGCGATGGAGTTGGTAACAGTGGTATGCTCGTCTTAGACGATGTTACGTGGCCATGCACCCCATATGGGGGGGGTGCTTGCCCCCAAACCTGAGATATTGACGTAGAAGGCTGAAACTTGGTATACGCCCTTCTTATAAGGTATTATTATTATTATTATTATTATTATTATTATTATTATTATTATTATTATTTATTGTATTATTATTATATTATTATTATTATTATTATTATTATTATTATTATTATTATTATTATTATTATTATTACTATTATTGTTATCACACTGCACCGCACCAGCCAACACCTGGTAACGAATAGAGTTTACAGCATGGTATCTCGTCTAAGACGAGGTTACGTCACCCCTATGGGGGTGTCAAGTTTGAGGGAGATACCATGAACCAAACTCCATGCGTTACTAGGTGTGGTGTGGATCGTGCGGTGTGGTGTGGTGGCGGTACGGTGCGGTGGGTGCGGTGCGGGTGTGGTGCGGTGCGGTGCGGTGCGGTGTGGTGTGGTGGCGGTGTGGTGTTGTGCGGTGCGGTCTGTGCGCGTGGCGGGCCTTGCGGGGTCCATATAGGCGATAATATATATATATATATATTATATATAGTATAAGTAATCTATATATATAAATTAAAAATAATTATATAAGTAATCTATATCTAATATATATATATATATTATTTAGTTATTTAGTTATTTATTTAGTTATTTTTTATTTATTTATTTATTTATTTATTTATTTATTTATTTATTTTTTATTTATATTTTATTTATTTATTTATTTATTTATATTTTTTTCATTTATTTATTTATTTATTTATTTATTTTTTTATTGTTTCGAAAAAAAAAATCGGTTTTTTTCGTGGGTGGAAGGGGAAATAAAAATTCCGACGGTAATTAAAAAATTCCCACGCTATTTAAAATTTTCCCTTTGGCATCCAATATTACACTGTAACTACTGACTCCAACTTTACTATCTTGAAAGTTACCGACTCTGACTCCGACTCCGACCTCTTGAAAATTACCGACTCCGACTCCGACTCCGACTCCGACTCCACTATCTTCAAAATTACCGACTCCTACTCCACTCTCTTCAAAATTACCGACTCCACAACCCTGTAGGCTGGTAAAGACGAAAACTTCAGTCACACTGTTAATACCCAGGCTTACCAGCCTCAGTTTAACGTAACTACTTCCGTCGACACAAATACCAATTTCAAGTTGTCACAATAACGAAAACCTTCAGGCAACATGCAAATCGGTGAAGACGTGAACAACAGTTACACCGTTAATCCCAAACCTACCAGCCTCAATTTAGCGTGACTATTTTCATTGTCTCTATATAATATCAATTTTAAGATAATGAATACCTTCAAGTAATATTCAGACAAGTTATGACAGGAACATCAGTCATACAGTTAATCCCAGTCCTACCAGCCTCAGTTTAACGTGGCTATTTCCGTCGACTCTAAAATAACTAACTACTCTCTCTCTACAGGACTAACAGATTACATCTTCAGATAAACTATCACTTCGCCACTACCACGTCACCTGGTTAAAATAGTAGAAGATTCATTCATCTATGGTGAGCTGTTACATTCAATCAGAATTGGCACCACATGCCACTGCTACTATATGTATGACTGGATGACCTGAAGAAATGATTCAACACCAATTTATATATTTGGTAGTACGTTAAATCAACTGGAGCACTCATACCATCGCTTTTATATATTCGGTATATATATATATATATATATATATATATATATATATATATATATAATATATATATATATATATATATATATATATATATATATATATATATATATATATAATATATATATATAGTAAGGGTTTACATTCTGGCCGCGCCGAGTTCTCGATATCGATATCGATATATATCGATAGATATCGATATATATATATATATATATATATATATATATATATATATATATATATATATATATATATATATATATATATATATATATATATATTTTTTTATAAAATAAATATTTATATTTTTTTTAAGGGAAATATTTTGCTATTTCTAATAAAAAACTTTCAAATCTAGAGGTCTGTTCGATTTTTCGCAGAAACATATAGGATGACAAATAGCCAACAAGATGTTTTTTGGACCTTCCACGTTTCGGAATGTTTGATTTAACCTAAAA
>JABUQX010046641.1:0-15000 GCA_015478945.1 Trachelipus rathkii
TTTATTTTAACACGATAATATATAACTATTTATATATATTACTACTATATTACTTTCATATATATATAATATACTATATACTATATACTACCTATATATAATATATATATATATTATATATATAATTATCTATATATTACTATATATATATATCATACTATATATATCACTGATATACTACTATATATATATACTATAGTATATAGGGGTGGCCAAAAAATATCGATATATCGAATTCTTGGTTGAAAAGATATCATCGATATTTTTCGAGATATTTCTTTAGGGCGATAGTATCGATATTTACGATATTTTTCTTAATATCGAAAGCCGATTATTCTTTTCAAAAAAAAATTTTTTTTACAAGCCCGGAAAAAAAATAAAATCTTAATCCCCTCTCCCAGACACCCTGAAGTGATGAAACTCTCTTTCCCCCCCATATTTCGTTCTTCGTTCGTCCCCCAACGACTGTTATAAAATAAAACCGTAAAAAATTGGGGTTTAAGATTTTTCGTCTTTTTCGGGAACCAAAAATGCCATATAGTCAAAGTGTTTTCTGAGTATCACTAATCACTACTTCACGTTATTCACGGATCAAGTGCGATAGAAGGTTTAGTTCAAGTCGTGCTATACTGCCAAGATTGTTCTTTCTTTAAAATTTATTTCAATAAAAAATTTAAAGAATTTTTAGAGAAGTTTAAATATAAAACGAGAAGAGAATTGAATAAAAGTAATATTAACATGTCATCGAAAACGTAGAGTCTTGGATTATTTAAAAAATATATCTAATGCCAAGGCAGTTTGTAATCTCTGTGCAGAAATGTGAGATCCCAGTGCAATACAACAAACCCTAAGCACACATAAAAAAAAACATTATAGTGTCTCTAAAATTGTTACAAAAGGAATCCCAGAAAGGAAAAACGACTACATCAACGGGAAAAGGGACATATGATCCCAAAATAAGGTATTTTTAACATTTTTGTCAATGACATGTTTTTTTTTTTGTTTATTAAAAAAAGATTCATATTGAAAAATATATATATTATATGGACAAAGTTAATTAACGCCACACGGAACGGGAGCTCCGAGATAAAAAATATAATATATATATATACTATATATATATAATATTATATTATATATATATATATATATATTATATATATATATATATATATATATATATATAATGATATATATATATAAGGTTCAGTATTAAAACCGTTATACTGTAAAATACCTAACAACTGCATCATTGTTTAAGAATCCAAAAATAAAACTTGTTAACATCATCATTTCTTTGCCGTTGTAAATAAAAAAAAATCGTACATCCCTAAACTTTGTTACTTTATTTATGTTTTTTATTTTGTTAACTTTAATTTATTTTGTACTCTTCATAACTGAATTTGCCCCTGATTCCAAAAATGTATTCAATTTGGTAGCATTCGTTGTTTTTAACCTATGTGCGTCGCCTAATCTGGGGGAGATATAGATATATATATTAATATATATATCTATAATAGTATATATATATATATATTATATATATATATATATATATAATATAATATAGATACTTATATATATATATATATATATATATATATGATAATAATATATTGAATATAATTGGTTTCGATATTATCGAAATATCGATATATCGAATATCGATATTTTTCTGGGGATAATATTGGAAGAATGATATTTTAAATATCGATTATTTCGATTTATCGATATTTTTTAGATATCGGGCATCCCTAATATATAATATATTATATATATATAATATATTATATATATATAACGTATACTATTATACTATATATATATATTATATATATATATATATTATAGTATATATATCTCTATTTATAATTACCACTCCTCGAAACATCATATTTTCCCCCTAACCTATGATTTTTCACATTACATTTTTCATTTTATGTTAAATAACAAATTAACTATAAGCACAAGGGGGGGGAGATGTAAGTTTGTTATAAGATACATAATGTATATTTAGTGTTTTTACTTTCTATATGTCAAACAAAGTCTACTTCCGTGTAAGAAGGACTGGTTGAATTGACGCAAGGGACCAACTGGAGTGTCATGATGTACCTACACCCCAACATGCCCATGGGAGGGCAATTCCATTGCTTCGAGAGCGATAATTCTCTGTCTCTTCTCTCTTCTCTCATCTCTCTCTCTCTCTCTATGATTTTATATATTATATGATATATATATATATTATTATATATATAACTATATATATATAATTAATATATATAATATATAATATATACTAATTATAAATATAATATATATATATATACTACTATATATAATATTATTACAGTTTTCATCCTTATTTTCTAACACATTTATTTCTTTTTTTTGAATTTTTCCAAATAATAAATGTTATATATGCAAATTTATTTTTTATTATTTTGCCTGCTTTTCGCAAGTAATCAAATTTTAATGTTATTATTAAAAATGTAGATTAATAATTAAGGCTTACACCAAAAACTCCGACCGGGAGAAGCCGGAAACATAAGAAGTCTCTGGCCAGAACCGGAGGTTGTAAATCAGCCCATCTTCGGTTGCATCACTAAATATAATTATATATATATATATATTATTACTATATATTTATATAATAATATATATTATATATATATATGATACTATATATATATATATAATATATATACTATATTATATATATATATATTATAATTATATATATATGACATTTATAAGCAGTTGACTCCGTTAATATTAGTTAGGTTAATTTAGGTTATTTGGTAGGTTAGGTTACCCAAAAATTTAACGTGAATTTACCCTAAAATTATTAAATAATCGATGTTGTGTAGTAGATAGGTTTTGTTCCTGGAGCTCAAACGCTTATTAATATATACTATATAATATATATATAATATATATATATATCTATTATAACTATATATATATAATATATATTATTATAATAGTATATTATATATATATTTATATAATATTATACTATAATAATATATATATTAAATATATATATATATATATATATTATTATTATATATATATATTATATAATATAATTAATATATATATATTATTAAATATATATATAATATATTATATATATATATATAATATTATATATATATATAATATATATATTAATATATATATATAATATGATATATATATAATTATATATAAATATATAAATATTATAGATATATATATATATTAATATAATATTATATATATATATTTTACAGGTAACCACCACTCAAAAAAAACATACACATACTTTGCAAAAAAAAAAAAAAAAAAAGTGTATAAAAGTTTTATTGTTTGTGAAAGTTTTTTCCCGCATTCGATATTCTTAGGCTCGGAGGAACATCGCATGGAGTTTTTTTTCCAGGCTCAAAGAATGATTGCGTGTTTACTTCCCTAAACATCGCTGAAATTGGAGCTCATTACTTCCAAATTGCGTTTGCTTCTCATTACTAATTTAGTTACAGTAGGGATTGGCAGAGTATGTCAACAAGTTACCACACAGCAAACTTGTGGTTGCCCACTTACCCATATTCATCTTTTTCACTGAACCCCGTTACCATATGTCATCTTTTCCACTAAACTACTACAAGGGCATTTTTAAATACAACAGTCTTACCCACGTGTATTTTTTTTAACATCCTCACCGCTGTGGGAGACTGAAATTTGTGTATGCACCGCACTAGCATGTGTCGGCCAAACTCTGTCAACTCTTAGTTAGTAGCCTTGTGTATATTCAAATGTTTCTACAAATTAATCTTCAAGTGCTTCTTATTATTATTCATCATATGCAATGTTTTGAAAGTGTTTTTTTTTTTCGTATTTTCAGAAAGTTAGTCTTTCGAAATGTGCTTGTGGAGTTTATTCAGAGAATTCATTTAACGGAAATATATTTACTTTTAATTTCCTTACTACGTCGGAGAAAAAATTAACTAAAGAAGCGCTTTCCTAATTATATACGCAAACTTGGAACAGATAATTAGAAACGATAAAGACATAATTATCAAACAAGTCGGTCAAATAAAAACTACCAAGACCCAAAGAATTTTTCTATGAAATTGGAGAAAATATCTTCCAGAAGACCTGTAAAGTATGCAATAATAAGTCAAGTAAACAGCAGAGATGCGAAGTGGTAAGAAAAATGGAAAAAGTTCCAATACTTTATGGTGACAGTACTCAAAGTATATTACTAAATAAGGAAAATACGTATTAACAAATACTCTATGTGAAAAGTAAAGACCCATTCTATTATTTGTAATTTTTTTTTCTTTTATTTCGACTGCACATAATCTGGCGGATACCTATACCGCGCAAAGCTCTCCTCTCACTCTCAGCATGCGAGTGTGTGGGATATTATACTCTCTCCGTGCTTATCTATACTATTTATATTCAATAATATTTATAACATATATATAATATACTATATATATATATACGATATATATATAAATATATAATATTTTATATAATACTATCCTCTCCATTTATGGAACAAGATATAGCCTTATCTATGAGATTGACATGCCTAACGGCTCGATCGCTCGGTTATTGATTGATTTAGATCCGTGAGCATCTATCCAAAAGACCGTATAACCACCATCAATACAGATTCCTACAGACACATGGAGTGTCGCTCTCTTCAGACCTAACCGCCCGATAGCTGTGTATATATATCCTGTATACTAATAGATAATGCTCAATCACTGTGCACTTCATGAGTTCGTCTCCCGACTTATGCACGCATCAGCTCCTTACTGCAAAGCTAGCAGAAGCATCTACTT
The DNA here is from genome assembly GCA_015478945.1 of Trachelipus rathkii. Taxonomy (NCBI): domain Eukaryota; kingdom Metazoa; phylum Arthropoda; class Malacostraca; order Isopoda; family Trachelipodidae; genus Trachelipus; species Trachelipus rathkii. Next base: position 4,836 of record JABUQX010046641.1, read on the forward strand.
ATCTAACGTCTTATACGTTATATGGTGAGCTTAATGACTACAGGACTCTTCACTCACATCGACTGAACGATGTATATTTACTATATAGTGTGTGTATGTAAGTAATAATATTAACAACTAATAATAATATATATATATTTATTATATATAATATATAATATAGATATATTATACTAACAATACAGGTTATATAATAATAATATATTAATAGTACTAATATATATATATATATACTAATTTATATATAAATTATATATTAATTAATAATATAGTATATATATATATTATATAGATTGTATTAAATACTTGTCATAAATTAGATTGCGCAATATATATGAAGAAGTGTTAATAGAAAGAACATAATATGCAGAAGGTTAATGAAAAATTAACTGACCTTCTCATGGGATTGAACCACACGTATGTTGGGCGTGAGGAAACAATATGCTCCCTGGTGCATATACAACTGAAGACCATCCTACCAACCAAAAAAAGTTGAGATCAAGAACAGTTTTAAGCAACCGATCTCCCGTCAAGGCGACATCAGCAGGTGTCCAGCCTATTCCTATCTCTCGTTTTTCATATTTTTAGATGTTAAATATTATGAGCATAATTATCGCGCACATCTAAATTCAGTAGAGATTAGTCGGTAGACTAGGACTATATATAAAAAGAATTAACTAGGCCTATATGGTCATCCACATAACTTCATATGGTAGCCAACTATGAGAACAATATGCCCCTCGATGCTATACAACGAGCCATCCCCCAACCCAAAAATTGGATTCCAAAGAACATTTATAAAGCAAGCCGTGATTTCCATCTTCAGTACATTTGTAGACTATCTTTGCTTTCTATCTCTTCTTTATATTTTTAAATGTTAAATATTGCATAAATAATATCGACCAATTGATATAGATTAAAGAAAGAACATATAATAATGAGAAGGTAAAGAATTAACTGCCTTCTCTGGGATTGAACCACCGCATGTTGCAGGTGCGGACAATATGCCCGGTGCTAAACAACTGAGCCATCCCCAACCCAAAAAAGTTGGTAGGACAGGCTAGGACACACTGTAATGTCGCACTAGACGTGGAAAATCGGTTGCTGTATAACTGTTCTTGAATCCAACTTTTTTGTTGGGAGGATGGCTCAGTAGTTTAAAAGCAAGCGGCAATCATTGATCGTACACGCCGCCACAGCTCCGGTGGTCATCCAGAAGAAAGGCAGTTAATTTTATAACTTACGTCCTATTATATGTTTCTTTCTTTAACATCTTAATTATAATTGCGCTATATTATTGTCCAATATTCATGAACATCTATAAAAAATATAAAAGACACGAGAGAATTAGTACAGGCTGGACAATAACTGGTAGATACAATTGACGGGAACTACGGAGTGCTTTACATAGTATAACTGTCTTGAATCAACCTTTTTTGGGTTGGGGGATGCTCAGTCGAGTTTTATAGCACCGGGCATATTTCTCTCGCGCGCAAAATGCTCATGGTTCAATCCCAGAGAAGGCAGTTTAAGTTCTTTTACCTTCTATATTTCTACCAGATCTTCAGGATAAGTTAGTTCTAATACTATATACTATATATAGTACTATTATAATATTATATATATATATTATATACTATATATATATATATATTAGACTATATATTATATATATATATATATATATATTATATATATAAAATCTACGTAAAATCTAGTAAACTCTGAAACATATTTATATATACGGATAGTATATTTATATCTATAATATACATAAAGTACGAAGTTCATTAGATAACATATACCTAAGAAATTCTATATCTGAGTAAAATCTTATAACTAATAATATATAATATCCACGGCGACATCCAGTCAAACTTTTAGTACTTGCGGGGCTCTCTCATCTCTCTCTCTTCTCTTCTTTCTCTCTCTCTCTCCTCTCTCTCTCTCTTCGCCTCTCTCTCTCTCTCTTCTCTCTCTCTGTCATAATATTATATATATATATATATATATATATATACTATAAGTTATAATATATATATTTTATAAATATTAATTACTATTTAATTTATTATTTTCCAAAAGGCATATTTTCACTCACTTAATTCAACATTCCACAGAAATATATATAATATATATATATAAAATTGTTTTAACACCCAAAAAATATTCACATTAGATACTTGAGTTTTTGGTATTTTAAATGTTTTCTTTAATTTAAAATTGCATTCACTGCCACGTAACTGTTATTGTTTTTCTTTTTCATTTCTTATGTTTGTTTTATTTTTTATTATCTTTTGGATATTTATATTATTTATTTTGTATATTTTATTATTAGTATTTTATTAATTTCTTTCCTTATGTTTTTTATTATTATTAAATATTATTTGTTATAAAATTACTTATTTATTTATGGTATAGTATTTACAGATAAGAGATGCCAAAAGGCTAAATTTCAGCTAGTTATAAATTTTAGGGATATTAACTATTTCAACCGAAATGGTGCATTATAATATTACTACGATATATAAGCATATATAGTATTATATAATAATATTATATATTATATATATATATATATTATATATACTATATATATATATACTATATATTATAGTATATATATATATACTATAATATATATGATTATAATATTATATATATGTATATCAGTGGCGACTCCAGTAACTTTTTACCTCTCTCTCTCTCTCCTCTTCTCTCTCCTCTCTCTCCCAGGTTATATATATATATATTATATGTAGTAATAACTATATATATTTAATTTATTATAATTATTATCATAACTATATATTAATATATATTTAAGATAATAAATATAGTAAGTATATATATATATATATAAATATTGGTAATAATATATTAGTTTATATATATATATACAAATTGTTTTAACACATAAAAATTCCACATTAAGATATTGAGTTAATTGCGGTCCCAATTTGTAGAGAGAGTTATGATGTCCTTAATATCTTTACAGCATACATCTTACTTAACTGTATAATGCTTCGCTCTCGTATACTTCTGGCTTATTTCCTCCGATGCTCAAATCAATTCTCGTCTCTTGGTGAGTCGATCATGTTGCTCTGGGGAATATTAGGTTCTACTCGAGGCATATCCATGGTCTCCCGGCACTACTTACACGGTCTCATATCTATATCTAGAGTTCACTGATATATCTCAATATCACTCAACTACCTCTATAGCTCCACTAATGTCATAGCTAGCACACTATACGTTCTTACGGTGGATCTACTACCTTAGTTTACCTCTCTCCGGAAGAGAGTGTACAATCTCTTAGTAAAGAATCACGGTGCAATGCTAAAGTCCTCGCTTGATACGCCACCTCGCCAACAATCTCATCTTTATACACCTTGTGTGGCTACCTACATCGTGCGTGTGTGTGTGTGTGTGACTCCGAATGTGTGTGTGCCTCTCTCTCTCTTCCCTTAATATGTATATATGTCGGTTTGCCATTCCGTATTGTCTCCAACGCGGTGTGTCTAGGTATCCGACCAGACTTACTGAATGACCTCTATATGATGTCCTATCACAACCCTCAACTTGTGTGTCTTTGGGGGTATGCGTCTAACATATATTATATTATTTATTTTGTTATTTTATTTTAGTATTTTTATAATTTATTATCTCTCTCCATTTATTTTATTAAATATTTGTAATAAATTATTATTAATTACGTGTATAGTAGTTTACAGAGAGCATCGAAAGGTTTTTAAGGAAAATCTTTTGTAAAAAATAAATTTAGGTTAATAATGTGTTATAGTGTAGCTGGTCTTAAATTTTCCTCGGCTATTTTCGGAGAAGCCCGAGCCTCACCTTTTTAATAAATTGATGAAAAATAGCATTTAATCATGGCGATTGATTCTACACTTTTTGTTAATTTTAAATAATTTTTGATTATGTATTAGTAATTAATTGCTTTCATATGACCAATTTTGCAAAAAAATTAGTAAGTAACTTATGCCGTATACTTTTATGAAATCTTTGTAGATCGCTCCTATAAATGACAACCGTCTTCCCGAGACAGCCCGAATGTAGGAGTCGCCTCTCAGCATATATATATCTTAACTATTATATATATAGTAATATACTATATATATAATATAATATATAGTATATATATTTATATATTATATATATATAATATATAAATTTATATGTATATATATATATATATACTAATATATTAATAATATTATTAGTATATATATTATTTTACATATATGATCAATAATAATAATTAATAATATAATTAAAAGTAATAATCAAATAATAATGAATAATTAATATAATAATAATAATAATCAATAATAATAATCAATCAATAATAATAATTACATAATATTAGTATTAATAATAATAATTTTTATAAAGAAGTGTTTAAAGAACCAGAAAATCAAATGCAATTAATTTTTAATTACTTCTTTAAATTGCAGTATGAATGGCACCAAAGGAACTTGATCAATTACTCCCTTGTTCATTCTGGAAAAAAAAATACACTTTACTACAGACTTTTCTAACAAAGCCAAGAATAGCCAGAAATGGAAATCATTTCTTCTACAATATCCTCAAAGTCGAAACACGGTTTTTTTTCGGTTTATAACAACTAATGTTTAGTGTGCTCTAATGACAAAAACATAAATCCACAACTGGAGGATAATGCTCCCGCTAGAAGCGTTTTCGGAGTTTCATTCAAAACAATATTTCACGTATTAGGTCATTCTTTAGTTGCGAGCATTTTGCCTTCTACATGATGTCGTTAAACTTGCAGCTCTAGGAGAAAGCGCAATTACATAAACAATGTCGTTTACTTCCATTAAATTAAGTTTGGTTTTGAATATATTACTATACATTATATATATATGTATATATATATAATATATATATATATACTAAATATATATATATTATTATATATATATATATATATATAATATATATATATTATAGTATATTATTATATATATATATATTATATATATAATAATATATATAATTATTATATATAATAATATATATATATAATACTCTCTCTCTCTATTACGTATAATATATAATATATATTAATATAGATATTATATATATATATATATATATATATTATATATAACTATATTATATTATATATATATATATTATATATATATATATATATTATATATATATAATATATTATATATGGTTACTTTCCCGAACGCCATTGTCCCCATGGCCCCCCCAGGTTCATGCTCTTTATTTGGGTGTATTTCGACATCAAATGAATCCAAAAGCCATACCCTAGCAACGGAGGTGTAAAGACATCGTATCCTCTTCAAAATTGGCATGCCTTCTTTATAATAGTGAACATAGTTTGACCAATGTTCATTGCGCTACCCCTATGGAGGAAGGGGGTTACTGGTCCCCAACCTAAAAAGGCTTGGAAATTTGGTGAGCCGTTAGAAGAGAATGAATGAAAGTAGTTGCCGATGTTAAATTAAATGGCGAAGCATATGGGCCGGAGCCGGAGGCCGATTGCAGAGCCAGCATTTGGAAAAACATAAGAAACATACCCTAACAACGGGTGGGTTAGAGACATCGTATTTCCCAAATTTGGCATGACTTTATTTATAAGGGGGGTACATAGTCATACACGCTGTTCATGGCGCTGGGCATATGCGAGGGGTGTTGATGGCCCCCCAAAAACCTTAAAAAATGAACCATTTCATGAAGGCTAAATTTGGTGATTGTGAGGCGTATGACAGAGAATCTGAATGCACATAGATGCCTCAATGTTAAATCAAAGTTGTGTAAGCCATGAATGGGGCCGGCGCCGGATGCCGGAGCCGATTTGCTTGTAGCCAGACTCGGGACAAAACCTAATAAAAACTTTAGAAGGTTGAATTTTGAGAGAGTTAGCAAGAGAATGAATGAATTAGAGTACTCCGAGATCAAGTTAAGTACCGGCTTCAATGAGTGGAGTGCTGTGCTGTGCGTCCACAACATTCAACAATACATTGACTTAACACCTAGATATTAGGGATGAAATGAGGTTTCTTTACCTATGGTTTTCAAATTGGTGTAGCACTCATTTCTGTGGCTTCATAACCCTGAATGAGTTGAGGGTTCCTCCCTCAGTCAGGGGGGGTCCTGAATAAAAAAAGAAGAAATAGCACAGAAGAAGATCGAACGGAAGAGGAGGTAATACACGATAATAGAAGTATAAGAAGTCTCGCTCATGACGAAGTCAAATGAGTGATTGTGAATATTATGCACACCGGCTGTGACTCGTGTGTCGGTGCCGAGATAGTAAAAATGTAACTTAAACAACCCTGATATTATGTGCTGTTTAATATCATGATTTTCATGTGAACGTAGAGCTCGAGCGAATACAATAGTTTTTTTCAATACTTCCAAATGAGTTTCTCGAGGACCCCCCTTAAGGGGTTCCCAGCTGCAAAAGAAAGAAAAGGTACAGAGGTGGCATACCCATCTAAAGGAGTGAAAGAAGGGAATAAGATGACAAAAGAAAGCAGTCTCATTATGGAAGAGCTCAACTCTCGTCAATGTTTCACCGGTGGTTAAACGCCGGTAGGCTCGCAGCCTGGTGCTGAGTTGGAGACAGAAGCAATACACAGACTTGCTAATCTATGGAAGTTGGATAACATATGAGCAAAGGCAAAAAAGCTTCGTGTTGTCATGTAAAAGAGTCATCGATCAACGAGAGGCAGTACCGGATGCCGGTGTGGTAAATGATGGTTGTGGAACTAGATATCAAAAGTTAAGTTTTAATTAATATTGGTCTCCTTATATGGGTTATCGATACCGTAGAAACATAAATAACACAGTTTCAGAACTCTCAAGGGTACCCAAGAGACCCCAACAGAGATCCCCCCCAAAATTTTTTATTTTTAGAAAAATATGTTTCATTAATAAAGTTTCTTGAAAAAACATTCATTTAAAAGAAAACCTGTCATTACGAAACTTGTGTAATGCAAAATTTGTTTCTTTTACCATAAAATTTTGTTTTAAAAAAACATTCTTTTTGTAAAAATTTTTTTTGAAAAAAACTTTTTGTTGTTAAATTTTTAATTATAAAACTTTTTTAAATAAAAAACATGTTTATCGACCTAAAGCAGTAAAGCAGTAGCGCAAAGCCGGATGAGAGGGGGCTGGCACATCAGGCTTATGTGGTTTTTTTACTGTTTTACTGCTCTACACCCATGCTTTACTGTCACAACACGTAGGACGTACATAAATTAGTTCCTCTTGTATAAGAATTAACTCAAGATTATATGCCATTCCCCATTCATACTTTTAATTAACGCGCCAACCCAACAGTCATTCTTTTTTAATTAAAAATAATTGCTCAAGGAATCGAGAGTGAGGGTTGTTTTCTCTTACTAAAAAGAATGAATCTTCTCACCTCTTCAATTACCATTCGAATCATTTCCAGTGATTATGCGAATGCAGTCATTTTTAAGTTGATTAAAGTTTTAATTAACTAATTTAATTAATTGATTGCATACTTCATACAAGGACGGGAGATATCTATATCAAGCAAATGACTGGGATTTGAGAAGAATTTCTAATGTCGTCTCAGAAGACATAATCTCTAAAAATTCTTCTTATGATAATGAGAATCAACAATTCGGTGCTTCCAGTAGTGATCAGAATCGAGACCGCGAAGAGAGAAAAGTATGAGGATCAAATGGAGAAAAAGATATTCTCAGCGAGGAGGGAAAGAGTGAGATGGGACAGTTTTAATTAAAGCTCTCTTCTTAGAAGACTTATTACATAAGTCGCGCTCAGAATTGAGTACGCATAAGGAGAAGAGGAGTGCAGAGTTGTGTGAAGCGTGGGACCTCTGAGAGCGCGACAAGACAGATGCCTTGGAGTACAGTTAATTTTCCTATTCTCACGTGGAATGCAGTAGTATAAGACTCTTCGGAGGAGTGGACAATGAATAATATACTGTGTTTGATTTCTCGAACCCTACTGAGAGACCGACAGCACTCTTATTGTACAAATAGCCTTGATAAGAAGTAACATAACACCACAGCAGTATCTCTGATTTATCATATATAGTTCTCCACAATGCTTTGATGATTTGTAGGCTCATAATCATATCACGTGCAATCTCCAGTAATATCGAGAGGAATTTAATTTTATTTGCCATAGGCCACCCTTCTCTTAGCTGTAAAAAAATTACAGTAGATCTTGTGCCCTAAAATTTGTTTTCTGTATAGACTGTGTTTATGAGTCTACTGTCAGCGGGTAAGCATATATTAGCTAGTCTCTCATCGAAGTGTGACCATATGGCGGAACAGAGTGTTCGCTCGCGAGGTGACATATTTTTTCATCGAGCAGAGGTGGATACCGTGTGATTATGAATGTAATAAAAGTCTTTTCAAGAGAGTTTATTGAGAAATCATTGATCACAAAGTATACACGAGTGACCGCTTCTCACAACTGTCTTCTCTTCACTCGCATCTACGTGTGTGTGTGAGATATACTGAGAACACCATATATCCAAAATATGAAGACGAGAGTATTTAGACATACACTCAAGAGGTATAAAGATGGCTGAGTGCGTAGTACACGTCACAGTCAACTCTAGCATTACATAAAACGGAGGGAGAAGAGACACATATTCATGAAAGTATGACAAGGTTTTTGAGAAAGTGGAGAGAAATAGATATGAGTTCACAGTTGAGAGAGAGCAATCATAAAGAAATGAGAGTAAGACATATAAGTGTGTTTTAGTGATATGTGCAAGGCTATAAGAGAAAGAATACGTTGATGTAGAGAACTGTATTAAGAGAAATAATAGTTGGAGATAAAACAGAACCCTGAGGTAACAACTCAACAAATTAAAAATAAGAAAGAGGAAAGAGGTTGCTCCAGTCAACAGAGCAGACTGAAATATATGGAATCTGATATATGATAATGAGAGAGTAATAGAAATCTTAAAGAATCATGTAGTAAGCAAAAGCACTACGAGAAGGAGTGTATACATACAAGTAGGGAAGGTAGCTTAGAGAGTAATAGCAGACGCTTATTTAAGTAGCTATAAGGTCAATTACATTTAGCTCAGCTGAGATAAAACATCTATCACACACAACACATGTACACAAGTCGAGAGCCATCCAACCACACAACGACAAGACTCCCCATGACCTTAAGGGCAGAAAGACCATTAGATCAAGTTTAGATAGGAACAGGATGATATCCACCAGTTGATATATATATATATATATATATTATATATATATATATATATATATATCCATAAAAATTTGTCATAAAATAGAACACAATCAACACTAACACGATGTAATATATATATATATATATATATATAGTATATATATATATATATATATATATATATATATATATAATATTACATCACAACACAATCACACTAACACAACTACTAACCACATAACTCACATTATATAACATAGAAAGTGTGAAAAAAAGCAACATCAATTCCAATGATTAAAGATATACTACACACACTCACACATATATACTATACACATCACATCTACAACTACCAACACATCACATCACTCTTCCAACCACATTAATCAACATATATATATATATATATTATATAATATAAAAAAAAATATATACTCAACACACTAGCAGATTATATATATATATATATATATATAATATATATATAACACACACACAACACCCAAAAAGAAATTTTTTACATATAAACACAACACTGACATCACATCAACACTACATCACACACACTAAAGACTTCACTCACACAATATACACACTCACACTAACACTACATATATACATATAATATATCAAACACACTACAACTACCACACATCAACACATCTCACATACTATAACTATATATCATCATAATATCACTAAATATACATCAATTAACACACATGTATATGTATATATTAATAGTGAATATATATATATAATAATATATATATTAATATTATAATATTAAATATATATATATATATAATTATAAATATTAATTTATATATATATATATATTAAGTTTTTGTATTATATTAGTATGTATATATTTGATATTTTGCTCAATTTGAGTGATAGTGCTCCACCTGAATTACTATATTAATTGATTATCTAATTC
>JABUQX010046642.1:5000-27500 GCA_015478945.1 Trachelipus rathkii
TGAAATGAAATAATTTCTGTGAATATATGGAAGACTGGAAAGGAGTCATTTTTGGGCTAGTACTGCTATGTTTGGGAATTTAGCTTTGTTCACTTTCCACCAATTAAGGAATTCCTCTTTTCCCAGATTAGAAATTGATTTTTCTGGTAAAAAAAAAATTCAATTTCTTTAAGAATTTCCCCTTTTGAAGAGCCACTGATTTCTTTTTTCCTTTTTACACTAATGACTCGCTGTCTCTTTCACTTTCTTCAAACTTATAAAAACTTTGCAGTAATTTCTTTTCTTAATGCTCCTGATGATTTTGAGGTACTTGGCAAATCTTAGTTTATTGTAGATAATGCTCGTTTCTGAAAATGACTCATCGCCTGAACCTTCTTCTGTACTGCTACTACTATCATCACTTTCTACCTTCAATTATTTGCATATTTCTTCAAGCATCCATTTTCTACTCAATTCTCTTATTTCATTAGAAAATAAAGTCAGTTAGTATCTTGGGTCTACAACAGTATTTAAAACAATTATCTTGTTTTGATATATGTCTATTGATCCTTTCTCTTCCTTTTTATTCATAAATCTAAACTCTAATGCCTTCTTCAGCTCTTCTTTATTCTCTGCTGTCATCCTCAGAGTTTGAGAGATATGCTGGAGAGCTCAAATATGTAGAATAATTGATGATATAATTGATTTTGCCTTATAGTTTCCGTAACCATGAGAAATGGTTGCAAAACTCTTAGAATTTTTTCAAGTATTTGCCATTTATTATAATAAATGGCAAATACTTGAAAAAATAGCAGTCAAAGCTTAAATGATTGATTGTTCTATAATATAAACTTCCAGAGGTCTTTTCAAACATTCAATTCTTTCTAGAATCAAATATGTGCTATTCCACCTTGTATTAACATCTTGAATTGGCATAAGTGGGCCTTGCAAGAATGTAACTCAAATTTCTCTTTGATAGTTCTTTTTAGTTCATTATATGCTTAAAAACTGAATGATTGAATGTGTTACAAATATTTCCTACAATTTTATTAAAGTTCACACTGTCTTTGAGAAAATAGAAACCTTTAGTAACTGAAAGTTTATGAATAAAACAAGAAAAACTTCCAAATTTCATGTTATATGCTCCATCTCGAAGGATTAAATGGATTATGTTAGGAGGAATTTCACCAATTATTCAATTCGTAATTTCAAAACTCAGTAGTGATTTTAACATCCAGAATGAAGATCTGGGCAAATACTTGCAATGGAGTATTACACAGTCCATTTTTTCAAACTCGCTGGTAAGCCAGAGTGCAGTTAAAGAAATAAATGAGTCGTTTGAATTATTTAGCTCTCTATATATCTGTAGTAAATGATATCTGATCAGCCTTAGATAACTTCTCGAATACTGCTGATCTCAATTTCCTGTATGAAGTTGGTAACATTTTCTCTACAAAATGTTTTCTACTAGGAATAAGATATTTGATTGAAGATGGGCAATAAATTCTATGAAATCCTTCTCTCGTGACTGTGAATGTGCTGCGATAAAATTTATTATTTTCTGAAGAATTTCCTGTGATTTGGGGTCATTGATAAGCCAAATATCTTTTTTTGGGGAGAAACTCTCCTCAAAAACATCACTTAATTTTCACGGCTTGGTCTATTGCTCTTTTGTGTTTCTCCTGTTCAGAAAAAAGACAAGACTCGTTTCCCTTTTTCTATTAAATTTTTGGACATTCCAGATATTTCTCATCAAATGATGATTTTCCCATATGCATCATGAAGTGGCGTTGCATCTAAATAATAAGATCTGTTATGTGAAGAGTCTATATGAAATATTTTTTTCTTTTTACATTTCTTTATAGTTAAAGGAAGTCTCATAAGAAATTCCGGTTCCGCTCGGAATTATTTTTTGTGATTCCGGCTAATTCCGGTTCCGGCCGGACTACAATTTCAGTTCTGGTACAAATCCCTCTAATATATAATATATATATATATAGTATATATATATATATATATATATATACTTATATATATCTAATATATATTATATATATATATATATATATAACTATATATATATATTTCTACGCAAAGTGTTTTTTAGTAATCAAACTTTCTCTTACGATACAGGTACTTGTGCGTTGATTGGGTTTATACCCCGTGTGCACTAAGAAATAGACAAATCAAAACTTCCCGAAGATTGCTTTACTAGACAGGATGATGGACTCATCAGTGGCTACAAACTCTATCTACTATTGGTCACTTGGAAATGAAGAAAGAGGCTTGAAATGAGACGATGCAACATATAAGAATTAAATCTTTAATAGTATATCTATATAAATTATATATATACTATGTAAATATATATCCTTGTGAAATAATAATGTAGAATATAGAAGTCACATTCCCTTTAATAAAATCGATTCAGTCACAGATGTTTCTCTCTCTCAACTGAAATGGCGTAGCAGAGATTGTCCACCTTTATTTACAACTAATAAATCTTCCTTACACTGTAAGCTTGAGGGAGTGAGCATTTAAATAGAAATTCGAGTCTTAATAATGCATTTTGAAGAGTTATCTGGCTTCCGTGGACATAAATAACAACTTGTGAGAGAGAAGAAGATAACCAACTTGATATATAAATATCTTGAAAGCATAGATATGCGATGCTGCAACAAATAAGTCTTGCCATAATACATTTAATATTCTTGTAGAGTAAACAGTGAAATATCTTCTGTAGAATCATCATAGCAATGTGATAAATGGAATAAAATAGACTTACTGTAATCCTGCGAAGTAGAATGGTAAAACAATGATCGCGGTCTCTTCACGACCAGAGGAGAATAATAGCTTGTCTTAAGCATAGATTCAATACGAATAATAATTAGGAATGGCTTCACTTTTATAATAAATTATTTCACTTGTAAATATAATATCACGTGAGTTATCTTAAAACATTAGATTAACTCTTAGAAAGCTAAAAACACAAATAGCACTTTCTGCGTAGCAGCAGTCTCTGTACACGTCTCTCTCACACGAAAACCAACGTCAGACTCTCTCGACTAATACTGTACATTATACTAAATACTATAATAATATTCATCAGGGCTTAACAACAGGTGGCGCAGTTGCCCTTCAACCTAATTACTATTATACAAACTTTGAAATAGAATTCTAATGCGTTGTTTTTCTCTTTATCTATATGCGTGGATTATATAATGTATATAATTCTAGCCGTATAGAATACCCTCCCCTCCGAGGAAGGAATTTTATAATATAAAATTTCTAGGATGTACTGTACAATGATTTTAAATAAAAACAAAGCGTTTGAATTCGATTTTAACTAACTTTCCTACAACATATGATCTACTATGTCATAGAACAGATTACCATTCTTCCAAAATCTCCAATTTCATTTTCTCATGATCAGGTAAGCGTTTCAGGGAGTTATAAAACATTAATAAAAAAAAAATAAATAAATAAATTCTAATCTAAAATATATCCATCTGCAACTCATTGAAACATCTACCATAAATTGCCAGCCATTTCAATGAAGAATGGACACGAAAGGAAACCTGAAAACACTAATCAGAGAATGACAAATCATTACGTTTGGAAGAACAGGAAGGAAGATTACGAAATTCATCAGATACCGGAGTACTATGAATAGGAGGTGCCCTATTAGAAGAACGAAGAAACCGAGGACTCTGGTCCCGAATTCCCTTAAATAGCGGATAAGGTTTGTAACTACTATCAGAAGTATCAGTTTCCGACTTCGATATATCTGAACTACGAAAAGATGAACTTCCACTATTATTATTAAAACCCGAAAATGAAGATTGGAAAGTACTATCAGAACGAGAAGTATTTCCTTCAGAGCGATTATGACTAACCTGATTCGGACTATTTACATTATTTTGAATACGAACAGGATCTTGAAAAGAAGAATTCGAATATTGAAGATTGTTTCTTTCATGAATTGGACTTGGAATCTTACTTGCACTTCTTGCATATTGATGAGGAAATGTGACATTTTCATCTTCGTCATCTTGAGATAAACTTTCCGTTTCATCATCTACCTCATTATTGAAATGAACTTTCTTGCTTTGATCAGATTTAGAAGCAGAATTTTCCTTGTTTTGAGGAAAATTTGGATCAAGAATAGGTTCAGGAACAATTTTAAAATTATCGCTATGAACTGCGATCTCTCGTCCACTTTGCAAACATTGTAATATAAACCTGTTTCTCCCCAAGATTCCGACAACCCTATACGGTCCGACCCATCGTTTGTGTAATTTCTTAGGTAGTCCAGAAGGTTTTATATCTAATATGTACACACGAGTACCCACGAGAATATCCCTATCCAGAGCTTTACTACGTTGTCTGGTTATGAATTTGTTCGTTTCATTCTCTAAATTTTCCTTCGCTATCTCACGAATCAAATTTGTGCGTATTGCTAAGTCTTTTAACTCTTCATGACTTGGTTGGAAATCTTTATTTATACTAGAGAAAGGTGTGATGTAGTTATCTACATCGTAAGGTAAGCGTTTATTGTACGAATATAGAACAAAATGTGGACTTTCCCCTAACGTCTCATTGTAGGTGCTGTTCAAACACAATTGAACGAATGGAAGGTAGGATGTCCAATCATTACCATGATCCCTGACATAACGACGCAAGTAATCTTTTACTTTTAAATCACAACGTTCCACGTTGTTTTCTTGAACAGGAGGAAGGATAGAAATTTCAACTTTTGGAATTTTCCAAAGCTTACATAGCTGTTTGAAAAATGAAGGAACAAAATCACCTGCATCTTTCGCGAAAAGGACTGAAGGAGTGTTATGACGAACAATAACTCTATGAAGTAAAGCGTTTGCTATATGAACACCATTTAACGAAGGTATGGGACACAATTCAACATACCTTGTGAGTGAATCCTTGAAAACCAGAATATATTTAGAACCCGTTTTAGAACAAGGAGGAAGTGGTCCAATGATATCAGTGTGTATTCTACTAAATGGCTGATATGCGATTGGGTACTTGTAAATAGATGCACGCTTAGGAATGTTCCCCTTAACACGTAAACAAGAAGGACATTCTTTACAAAATTGCTGAACAAGCTTCGATAACTTCGGAAACGTATAACGTTCTCTGATTCTTTTCTCTGTGCGTAAAGCGCCCATGTGGCCAGCGCCAAGACTGCAGTGATTGAGATTTAAAACAGTATAAACCAAAGAATTTGGAACTTCAATGAGATATTGCATCTCCTTCGTAACGTAATATAATATATTTTTAATATATGCATGTGGATAACAGAACGTGTTACCTTTTTCTTTGATAAACTTTATAATAGGAGCTAATCTTTCACATTTTTCTTGTTCGGTTTTAATCACCTCGAACGTAAGATTATAAAGCTTTTTATCTGCGAATGAAGAATCAATATTTGACACCAAAGATATAGGAGAAATAGAAGGTGGTGGACATCTTGAAAGAATGTCTGGAACAATATTCTTTTTACCTTCAATAAACAATATTTCAGGGTTAAATGCGTTCACCCTTACAGCCCATCTGGCCAATTTATGTGTCAGATCTTTACTTTTGAAAATTTGCACAAGAGGTTTGTGATCTGTATAGATCTTTATTGGATACCCATAAACTATATTTCTGAATTTAGACAACGACCACGTTATCGCCAAGGCTTCTCGATCAATCGAGCTATAGTTTCTCTCGGCCTTGCTCAACATTCTTGAAGCGAATGATATTGGTCTGTCGTTACCATTTGAATCTCTCTGTGCGAGAACTGCCCCTAGACCTATTCCACTGGCGTCTGTACATAAAATAAATTCTTTATTGAAGTCCGGAAATTGCAATAAAGGTTCTACGATTAACCTTTGCTTGAGAATATCAAAAGCTTTTTGTTGCTCTTCTTGCCAGACGAATGTTACACCCTTTTTGAAAAGAGCTGTGATCGGCTGTGCAACAACAGAAAAATGAGGAATAAAATTGCGATAGAAAGATGTGAACCCAATGAAAGAACGTGCTGAGCTAATATCTGTAGGTACTGGAAATGATTTGAGTACTTCTAACTTACTAGGATCTGCAGAAAGACCTTCACTACTAATGAGAAACCCTAAATATATGTTTTTTTTTTTTCCTAATGACCTTTTGAAAAAGTTCGCTTTTCCTAACTTGATTTTAAGCTTCGCTTTCTTTAAAGCATCAAACACTAACCTTAAACTACGATAGTGTGAATCTATGTCTTTAGAATAAACAATGATGTCATCAAGATAGATGAGCGCGTGAATACCTAACAGGTGAGAAAGAGCTGCTTCCATTATTTTACAGAAGACATGAGGTGCTGTACGTACCCCCATTGGCAAAACTCGCGGTTGCCAACGTCCCCGATGAGTTGTAAACGCTAGATAAGGCCGACTTTCTGGCGAGACTTCCACGTTATAGTAGCCCGTAAGTAAATCGAGGGAACTGTAGACTTTCGAATCCCCTAACTTGGACAAAGTGTCCTGAATATTCGGTATAGGAAACTGGATCGGTACTACATATTTATTCACTTTCCTGTAGTCCAAAACAATCCTTGGACGCGCAGAATCCTTTTTAGCTATCACAAGGAGAGGGCTGGAGTGGGGTGAATCAGAAGGTTCAATGTATTCCTTGAGGATACAATCGTTCACCCAGCTGTCAATATCTGACTGAAATTTGTGCGGAAGAAGGTAGTTTGGTGTGTAAATATACTTCGGACAATCGGACGTTAATTCTAATTTAAACTTACCCAAAGGACATACGTCGACACGATCGTTACTAAGAGCAACTACTTCTCTGTTTTCTATTAAGAAATCAAGGATGGTTTCTAACTGTGACGCATCCTGTAACACCACTAAGTCCGCTTCTTTCTTCGACTTTGAAAGCAGAATTTCCCTATACACATCGCGTAATTCAGAATTAGAAAGACCCTCGGATGTATCTATCCGGTTTATGTTTGAAATAAGAAACTACGAAAAACCCAAAGAAATTTGCTTTAGAAAACCCTTGTATTTTTATCCATAGTGACTGGAGCTGAACTTAAATTAACACATTTAACTAAAATTGTGCCATCTTTTACACCACTTAACACATTGGCAAAAATGACATTTGAAACAATATTCTTCTCAGAAACGAGGTAAAC
Source organism: Trachelipus rathkii (assembly GCA_015478945.1). Lineage (NCBI taxonomy): Eukaryota > Metazoa > Arthropoda > Malacostraca > Isopoda > Trachelipodidae > Trachelipus > Trachelipus rathkii. The sequence continues at coordinate 12,163 of JABUQX010046642.1, forward strand.
TTCTTCAGGGGGTAAGGTTCCCGCCTTTGAACGAACATCAACGGACAATATCGTCGTTGAATAAGCATTAAATTGAACAGTACTCGGCAAAAACAAATCATAACTTTCATCATCGAAAATTGAAAGTTCATGAATATAAGACTCGTGCTCGAAATTAATAGATTGCGTTTTGCAAAAAGAAACAGTATTATCGACTTTAAAATCGTCGTTAAGAACATTTTTATCATGTGATAATGGATTAAAAACAGAATTTTTATCATCAAGGAGCGGACTCCACGCAGTTAAAGGAATACTACTTGTGCCCCTTTCGTCATTCATAATTAACATTTCATTCTTTAAATCAAAAGAAATGGGCAACGAAGCGAGTACATCAGTGCCTAACAACATATTCCCACTGAAAGTACACTGGTTGTTGACAATAATTACGTGAATATTGAACAGTCTATCGTTCAACAGAAGCTGGAGTTTTACACGACCCAGATTTGGGATCACGTTTCCAGATATGGATTTTAGCACTATGTTATCCTCTTTCAATTCTAAAGGATAGTATTTTCTTAACCTTTCGAACGTCCCCTGGCGTAATAAAGAAACACCTGAACCTATGTCAAGATAGCTTGACATCTCGTAGATAAACTCATACTCTACTGTGAGTTTTACCTTTAGAAAATAGCTCTTACCTATTGCAGGAATATCATCTATTTTATACACATTTGAAACAGACGATTTATTGAAAATATTTGTAATATTAGCCTCTAATGGCGCAACTACGACGTTCTGAGGCAGAAAACTCGTAGCCTTCCTCAAAAATTCGACTTAGGAAAATAAGAAAACTGATCTTGATTTCGATCAAAACTCGGCGGATTACGGAAATTTGAACATCGATTTCGTACTGATTGATGCGGAAAATAAGAATTTCTAGAATACATTGCATGCCTTTGTGAGTTATATTTCTCAGATTTATAATGAAATTGCTTATTTGGATTATAATTTGGATCCAATAAGTGCACTTGAGACTCTAAATTGTTCTCTGCAAATTGGTACGTGTGCGGAGAATTTGCTCTACAACTTTTGTTTCCGGCATTTCGCAGCTCGGTTTTTGAATAATTATTTGACCTACCTGTCATGCGTCTATCATAATTTACACTCTTATGATATGAATTTGGCATATTGTAGCAATGATTTACCTGGTAACTTCCCCTTGAGTTACTTTGACCCTTATGAAAATGAGAATTTGAACCCCTATGAACATTAGAATTTGAACCCCTATAGAAATTCGTCTGATTTCTTTCGTAATTTTCACGCTCGACTGGCGTTATAACTTTCACCCTCTTAATACCCTGAGGTGAATAAGGCTCCCAGAATGTGCCTTGGCAATTTCTTTGAGACCCCCGCATATGTGGCTTGTAACACATTGAACAAAAAGAATCGAACACGCATTCAGAAGTATGGTGGGCATGTCTTTCACAGTTACGGCAAAACACACCTTTTTGCGTATTCTGAGGCTTTGGAGATAAGGAATTTGCATTTGAAAATGACTTTTGAGGATTCCGAGGCTTACTTTTTACTGTATGAGCCTGGTGAAAAGATTGTGGAGCCACATTTTTCTCAGTTTGTGTGTGATACACTGTGGTAGAAAAATTTGGATTTGGAGCTTTATTTGACGCTGACGCCATCTTACCATTATTTAAAGAGTGAGTTTTCTTCAAATAAGTTTGAATCTGCTTCGGAATTGAATTATTAACATCAAAATCTTCGTGTATGATTCGTTGAAATTGAGGTTTGGAATTTGAATATAACATAGAAAACAAGAGTAAACGACGCTGCTCGTCACTAAACTTTACGTCATGCATTAACGCCGCTGAATCAAGGAAAGTTTGTAAAACTTTTTGCGCTTCCGTTATGAACTCTGGGAGTGAGTGATTATGAGACCATTTTACATTTATGAACTCACTGAAAGCTTCGAAAGAACTAATAGAAACCAAAGGATTTAAGCAATACGACAGATTCTTCTTAAAATCTTCCCAATTATCAGCCCGAAAGAGTTCCGGTGTATTTCTGATGAGATATGAAGCATTACCCTCCTTCATATTCACAAAACGTACATAGCTCCGTAATTTCTCGACATCGGAGGTTATCTGTTCATCCTGGAAGTATAAATCTATAGCAGTAAACCATGATCCAAGCTCCGGTCCAACCCAGGAGTTGTTTATAAACCCTACTAACAGAGGTATGTTTGGCTTAGAGTGTCTCAAACGGTCAATGTTCAACGTTTGACGCTCCATGTTTGCAAAATTATTTAACTGAGAAAAAGAATGATTATTTAAATTGACGGATTCAGCCCCGTGAGCTATCTCTGCAGGAGGAATTTGCTCCGTTGTATCGTGTGAGGAAACTTCAATGTTGTCCTCTGTATCAGAAGGCATTTGAGAATGATGAATAAATTACGACCAGAAAATATTAAACCCTATATTCAAAGAACACGAAAAATACCCACAACAGCAGAAAATAGAAGGAAAAATAATACAATAAGAAACCACGTAAGAATGGAATGCAAAAACTTACTCTGGCGTACACTTTCTGGCAGTTGCTTCAATGATACTTCTGGACATAAATTAGTAAATAAATGAAAAGGACGTTTGCCTTCAATAATAAATATTAAAATATATAGTAAAAAAAATAATCTTTTTATTTGTAATAAAAAAAAAATATATTAATTTCACTCTTAATATTTAGGAAAAACTCCCTAAAACAGTGCCTTATATCCTCGTTCCGATGCAGCATGGGAAACTTTCTTTCCGAATTTTAAGTACAGTCTCTGATCAATTTGAAATCTGAAATTGATGATTCGCTGGAAGGATGCAATCTCTTCTTTGACAGGTACCTCAAAAACAATAAAGAACATTAATATACATGTAAATAAATATGTATAAACAAACAATATGTTTATACTGAGAACCAATATATATATATATATATATATATATATATATATATATATATATATATATATATATATATATATATATATATATATATATATATATATATATATATATATATATATATATACATATATATATATAAAATTATTTCCTACTGTACTTGAGCTTGTACTTGACCTCCACGCAAATTTAAAATATCCCAGATTTCATTCAGATAGCACACTTCACACAAGTCACCTTTGTGGCTACAATAAATTTGTGAAAACAAATGGATAAATAAAATTTTTATTTTGAGTGGAAAAATTTTCATACAAAAAATACTTTTTCGCTGCAAACTGGAATTTCTCTCGCAAACAGTAGGAGAGGAAATGAGGAAGAAGAAATATTTTTAATTTTTCTGCAAAATTTTATTTGCAGTTGATAACACGTCAATGTAAGGATTTTAGTATAGAAAGAAACTATTACGCATAAGCCTCTCACATTCGTACAGGTGATACACAAACTATACAGTATGATATATGTTCATAAAATATATGACATATATGTAAAATATATAAATTTCAATAAATATTTATATCAATATTTATTCTAGTAGCATTTCAGAACATTTTAAAAACATCTGTTAATAAGTAAATAAGCAGACGACAAAATTTTACAGTTATAATACAAGTCTCGTATAACTGCGTATAAACTGGAAATATCTGGTATGAAGCCCAATGAACCCGTCTATAGTATCTTTACTATTATAAAATCAACCCCGTTATTACATACAAAAACTAGCCTCCAACAGCCTATCTTGAACGATTAAGAATCTAGAATATTCTATATTCTATGAATACACAAAAATAAATAATAAAGTATTTTATACTATATAATTATATATATACCATCTATATATAATAATATATTTATTGTTCAAGTAATAAAAAAGTTATAAAAAAGAAAAAATATGTTAAAATATATTTTTAACAATGTGAGTGAAATATTGAAACAAGGAATCTATGTTTCAGCAACGCGAGGCTACACAAACTTTGATTACGTCACCACGTCCACAGGTGCCGCTTCCAATCAGAATTAAGCAAATATCGTATATATATTACTTATAACAGGCGAGGATTGAACCCAAATGACAAATGGCTATTTTTATGAAAATATTAAAAAAATCTCACAATATTTAAAAAAAAAAAAGCAAAGAAATTATTTTACTTACAGTATTCGTATTTTATATACATACGAACAGTACCTGAAGACATTTCTTTAGTTCATAATAATATAATACCAGATTAATTTTCTTCTCAAAGACATCTAAATCTGCTCCGAGAATGATGGATCCGTTGAGGAATGGAAAATATGATTCGCAACTTGTATACTTCTGCTCCCCGAAAATGATCCTTTTGAAAAATTGAAATGCTTCCTCAATGCTCTTTGTAGCATAAAAGAATATCTTCAGACCAATGTAGAGTAAAGTCGCCTCTATAATCTTGAAGTATATTGTAGATAATATAAAAGATTTTCAGTGTAAACGATGCTAGAAGGTTCTGTTTAAACGGTCGCCATTCTATTTCTTAGCAAGTATTTTGTAATCAACTTTCCTTTCATACAGGTACTTGCGTTGATTGGGTTTATACCCCGTGTGCACTAAGAAATAGACAAATCAAAACTTCCCGAAGATTGCTTTACTAGACAGGATGATGGACTCATCAGTGGCTACAAACTTCATCTACTATTGGTCACTTGGTAGAGAAGAAGAGGCTTGAATGAGACGATGCACATATAAGAATAATTTTTAATAGTATATCTTATATATATATATATGTATCCTTGTTAAATAATAATGTAGAATATAGAAGTCACATTCCTTTAATAAAATAGTTCAGTAAATAATATCTTTATCCTTATCAACAGAAATGCGTAGCAGAGATTGTCAACTTTATTTACAATAATAATTCTTCTTAAATATAATACAAATATATTTGAGCATTAAATAGAAATCGAGTCTGTAATAAATCTTTGAGAGAGCGTGGTTTCGTGGAACATTAAATACACTTGTGAGAGAGAGAGAGATAAACAACTTGATATATTAAAAGATTCTTGAAACATAGATATGCGATGCTGCACAATTAGTCTTTGCATAAACATTTAAATCTTGTAGAGTATAACAGTGAAATATCTTCTTGTAGAATTTATCATACAATGTGATATGGAATAATTAGACTTACTGTATTCTGCGACAGTAGAATGAGTAAAACAATGATGCGGTCTCTTCAACGACCAAAGGAAAATAATAGCTTGTCTTAAGCATAGATTCAATACGAATAAATATTAGGAATGGCTTCACTTTTATAATAAATTATTTCACTTGTAAATTAATATCACGTGAGTTATCTTAAAACATTAGATTAACTCTTAGAATGCTAAAAACACAAATAGCACTTTCTGCGTAACAGCAGTCTCTGTACACGACTCTCTCGCACGAAAACCAACGTCAGACTCTCTCTACTAATACTGTACATTATACTATATACTATAATAATATTCAGGGCTTAACAACAGGTGGCGCAGTTGCCCTTCAACCTAATTACTATTATACCAACTTTGAAATAGAATTCTAATGCATTGTTTTTTTCTCTTTATCTATATGCGTGGAATATATAATGTATATAATTCTAGCCGTATAGAATACCCTCCCCTCCGAGGAAGGAATTTTATAATATAAAATTTCTAGGATGTACTGTACATTGATTTTAAATAAAAACAAAGCGTTTGAATTCGATTTTAACTAACTTTCCTACAACATATGATATACAATGTCATAGAACAGATTACCATTCTTCCAAAATCTCCAATTTCATTTTCTCATGATCAGGTAAGCGTTTCAGGGAGTTATAAAACATTAATAAAAAAAATAAATAAATAAATTCTAATCTAAAATATATCCATCTGCAACTCATTGAAACATCTACCATAAATTGCCAACCATTTCAATGAAAGAATGCGAAAGGAAACCTGAAAACACTAATCAGAGAATGACAAATCATTACGTTTGGAAGAACAGGAAGGAAGATTACGAAATTCATCAGATACCGGAGTACTATGAATAGGAGGTGCCCTATTAGAAGAACGAAGAAACCGAGGACTCTGGTCCCGAATTCCCTTAAATAGCGGATATGGTTTGTAACTACTATCAGAAGTATCAGTTTCCGACTTCGATATATCTGAACTACGAAAAGATGAACTTCCACTATTATTATTAAAACCCGAAAATGAAGATTGGAAAGTACTATCAGAACGAGAAGTATTTCCTTCAGAGCGATTATGACTAACCTGATTCGGACTATTTACATTATTTTGAATACGAATAGGATCCTGAAAAGAAGAATTCGAATATTGAAGATTGTTTCTTTCATGAATTTGGACTTGGAATCTTACTTGCACTTCTTGCATATTGATGAGGAAACATGACATTTTCATCTTCGTCATCTTGAGATAAACTTTCCGTTTCATCATCTACCTCATTATTGAAATGAACTTTCTTGCTTTGATCAGATTTAGAAGCAGAATTTTCCTTGTTTTGAGGAAAATTTGGATCAAGAATAGGTTCAGCAACAATTTTGAAATTATCGCTATGAACAGCGATCTCTCGTCCACTTTGCAAGCATTGTAATATAAATCTGTTTCTTCCCAGAATTCCGACAACCCTGTACGGTCCGACCCAACGTTTGTGTAATTTCTTAGGTAGTCCAGAAGGTTTAATATGTACACACGACTACCCACGAGAATATCCCTATCCAGAGCTTTACTACGTTGTCTGGTTATGAATTTGTTCGTTTCATTCTCTAAATTTTCCTTCGCTATCTCGCGAATCAAATTCGTGCGTATTGCTAAGTCTTTTAACTCTTCATGACTTGGTTGGAAATCTTTATTTATACTAGAGAAAGGTGTGATGTAGTTATCTACATCGTAAGGTAAGCGTTTATTGTACGAATAAAGGACAAAATGTGGACTTTCCCCTAACGTTTCATTGTAGGTGCTGTTCAAGCACAATTGAACGAATGGAAGGTAGGATGTCCAATCATTACCATGATCCCTGACATAACGACGCAAGTACTCTTTTACTTTTAAATCACAACGTTCCACGTTGTTTTCTTGAACAGGAGGAAGGATAGAAATTTCAACCTTGGAATTTTCCAAAGCTTACATAGCTGTTTGAAAAATGAAGGAACAAAATCACCTGCATCTTTCGCAAAAAGAACTGAAGGAGTGTTATGTCGAACGATAACTCTATGAAGTAAAGCGTTTGCTATATGAACACCATTTAACGAAGGTATGGGACACAATTCAACATACCTTGTGAGTGAATCCTTGAAAACCAGAATATATTTAGAACCCGTTTTAGAACAAGGAGGAAGTGGTCCAATGATATCAGTGTGTATTCTACTAAATGGCTGATATGCAATTGGGTACTTGTAAATAGATGCACGCTTAGGAATGTTCCCCTTAACACGTAAACAAGAAGGACATTCTTTACAAAATTGCTGAACAAGCTTCGATAACTTCGGAAACGTATAACGTTCTCTGATTCTTTTCTCTGTGCGTAAAGCACCCATGTGGCCAGCGCCAAGACTGCAGTGATTGAGATTTAAAACAGTATAAACCAAAGAATTTGGAACTTCAATGAGATATTGCATCTCCTTCGTAACATAATATAATATATTTTTAATATATGCATGTGGATAACAGAACGTGTTACCTTTTTCTTTAATAAACTTTATAATAGGAGCTAATCTTTCACATTTTTCTTGTTCGGTTTTAATCACCTCGAACGTAAGATTATAAAGCTTTTTATCTGCGAATGAAGAATCAATATTTGACACCAAAGATATAGGAGAAATAGAAGGTGGTGGACATCTTGAAAGAATGTCTGGAACAATATTCTTTTTACCTTCAATAAACAATATTTCAGGGTTAAATGCGTTAACCCTTACAGCCCATCTGGCCAATTTATGTGTCAGATCTTTACTTTTGAAAATTTGCACAAGAGGTTTATGATCTGTATAGATCTTTATTGGATACCCATAAACTATATTCCTAAATTTAGACAATGACCAAGTTATCGCCAAGGCTTCTCGATCGATCGAGCTATAGTTTCTATAGAATAAACAATGATGTCATCAAGATAGATGAGCGCGTGAATACCTAACAGGTGAGAAAGAGCTGCTTCCATTATTTTACAGAAGACATGAGGTGCTGTACGTACCCCCATTGGCAAAACTCGCGGTTGCCAACGTCCCCGATGAGTTGTAAACGCTAGATAAGGCCGACTTTCTGGCGAGACTTCCACGTTATAGTAGCCCGTAAGTAAGTCGAGGGAACTATATACTTTCGAATCCCCTAACTTTGACAAAGTATCCTGAATATTCGGTATAGGAAACTGGATCGGTACTACATATTTATTCACTTTCCTGTAGTCCAAAACAATCCTTGGACGCGCAGAATCCTTTTTAGCTATCACAAGGAGAGGGCTGGAGTGGGGTGAATCAGAAGGTTCGATGTATTCCTTGAGGATGCAATCGTTCACCCAGCTGTCAATATCTGACTGAAATTTGTGCGGAAGAAGGTAGTTTGGTGTGTAGATATACTTCGGACAATCGGACGTTAATTCTAATTTAAACTTACCCAAAGGACATACGTCGACACGATCGTTACTAAGAGCAACTACTTCTCTATTTTCTATTAAGAAATCAAGGATGGTTTCTAACTGTGACGCATCCTGTAACACCACTAAGTCCGCTTCTTTCTTCGACTTTGAAAGCAGAATTTCCCTATACACATCGCGTAATTCAGAATTAGAAAGACCCTCGGATGTATCTATCCGGTTTATGTTTGAATAAGAACTACGAAAACCCAAAGAATTTGCTTTAGAAACCCTTGTATTTTTATCCATAGTGACTGGAGCTGAACTTAAATTAACACATTTGACTAAAATTGTGCCATCTTTTACACCACTTAACACATTGGCAAAAATGACATTTGAAACAATATTTTTCTCAGAAACGAGGTAAACTTCTTCAGGGGGTAAGGTTCCCGCCTTTGAACGAACATCAACGGACAATATCGTCGTTGAATAAGCATTAAATTGAACAGTACTAGGCAAAAATAAATCATAACTTTCATCGTCAAAAATTGAAAGTTCATGAATATAAGACTCGTGCTCGAAATTAATAGATTGCGTTTTGCAAAAAGAAACAGTATTATCGACTTTAAAATCGTCGTTAAGAACATTTTTATCATGCGATAAAGGATTAAAAACAGAATTTTTATCATCAAGGAGCGGACTCCACACAGTTAAAGGAATACTACTTGTGCCCCTTTCGTCATTCATAATTAACATTTCATTCTTTAAATCAAAAGAAATGGGCAACGAAGCGAGTACATCAGTGCCTAACAACATATTCCCACTGAAAGTACATTGGTTATTGACAATAATTACATGAATATTGAACAGTCTATCGTTCAACAGAAGCTGGAGTTTTACACGACCCAGATTTGGGATCACGTTCCCAGATATAGATTTTAGCACTATGTTATCCTCTTTCAATTCTAAAGGATAGTATTTTCTTAACCTTTCAAACGTCCCCTGGCGTAATAAAGAAACACCTGAACCTATGTCAAGGTAGCTTGACATCTCGTAGATAAACTCATACTCTACTGTGAGTTTTACCTTTAGAAAATAGCTTTTACCTATTGCAGGAATATCATCTATTTTATACACATTTGAAACAGACGATGTATTATTGAAAATATTTGTAATATTAGCCTCTAATGGCGCAACTACGACGTTCTGAGGCAGAAAACTCGTAGCCTTTCTCAAAAATTCGACTTAGGAAAATAAGAAAATTGATCCTGATTTCGATCAAAACTCGGCGGATTACGAAAATTTGAACATCGATTTCGTACTGATTGATGCGGAAAATAAGAATTTTTAGAATACATTGCATGCCTTTGTGAGTTATATTTCTCAGATTTATAATGAAATTGCTTATTTGGATTATAATTTGGATCCAATAAATGCACTTGAGACTCTAAATTGTTCTCTGCAAATTGGTACGTGTGCGGAGAATTTGCTCTACAACTTTTGTTTCCGGCATTTCGCAGCTCGGTTTTTGAATAATTATTTGACCTACCTGTCATGCGTCTATCATAATTTACACTCTTATGATATGTATTTGGCATATTGTAGCAATGATTTACCTGGTAACTTCCCCTTGAGTTACTTTGACCCTTATGAAAATGAGAATTTGAACCCCTATGAACATTAGAATTTGAACCCCTATAGAAATTCGTCTGATTTCTTTCGTAATTTTCACGCTCGACTGGCGTTATAACTTTCACCCTCTTAATACCCTGAGGTGAATAAGGTTCCCAGAATGTGCCTTGGCAATTTCTTTGAGACCCCCGCATATGTGGCTTGTAACACATTGAACAAAAAGAACCGAACACGCATTCAGAAGTATGGTGGGCATGTCTTTCACAGTTACGGCAAAACACACCTTTTTGCGTATTCTGAGGCTTTGGAGATAAGGAATTTGCATTTGAAAATGACTTTTGAGGATTCCGAGGCTTACTTTTTACTGTATGAGCCTGGTGAAAAGATTGTGGAGCCACATTTTTCTCAGTTTGTGTGTGATACACTGTGGTAGAAAAATTTGGATTTGGAGCTTTATTTGACGCTGACGCCATCTTACCATTATTTAAAGAGTGAGTTTTCTTCAAATAAGTTTGAATCTGCTTCGGAATTGAATTATTCACATCAAAATCTTCGTGTATGACTCGTTGAAATTGAGGTTTGGAATTTGAATACAACATAGAAAACAAGAGTAAACGACGCTGCTCGTCACTAAACTTTACGTCATGCATTAACGCCGCTGAATCAAGGAAAGTTTGTAAAACTTTTTGCGCTTCCGTTATGAACTCTGGGAGTGAGTGATTATGAGACCATTTTACATTTATGAACTCACTGAAAGCTTCGAAAGAACTAATAGAGACCAAAGGATTTAAACAATACGACAGATTCTTCTTAAAATCTTCCCAATTATCAGCCCGGCAGAGTTCCGGTGTATTTCTGATGAGATATGAAGCATTACCTTCCTTCATATTCACAAAACGTACATAGCTCCGTAATTTCTCGACATCAGAGGTTATCTGTTCATCCTGGAAGTATAAATCTATAGCAGTGAACCATGATCCAAGCTCCGGTCCAACCCAGGAGTTGTTTATAAACCCTACTAACAGAGGTATGTTTGGCTTAGAATGTCTCAAACGGTCAATATTCAACGTTTGACGCTCCATGTTTGAAGAATTATTTAACTGAGAAAAAGAATGATTATTTAAATTGACGGATTCAGCCCCGTGAGCTATCTCTGCAGGAGGAATTTGCTCCGTTGTATCGTGTGAGGAAACTTCAATGTTGTCCTCTGTATCAGAAGGCATTTAAAAATGATGAATAAATTACGACCAGAAAAATATTAAACCCTATATTCAAAGAACACGAAAAATACCCACAACAGCAGAAAATAGAAGGAAAATAATACAATAAAAAACCACGTAAGAATGGAATGCAAAAACTTACTCTGGCGTACACTTTCTGGCAGTTGCTTCAATGATACTTCTGGACATAAATTAGTAAATAAATGAAAAGGACGTTTGCCTTCAATAATAATAAATAAATATTAAAATATATAGTTAAAAAAAAAAATAATCTTTTTATTTGTAATAAAAAAAAAAATATATTAATTTCACTCTTAATATTTAGGAAAAACTCCCTAAAACAGTGCCTTATATCCTCGTTCCGATGCAGCAGAGGAAAACTTCTTTTCGATTTTTATGTACTATCTCTGATCATTGGAAAATCTGAAATTGTGGATTTCGCTGGAAGGATGCAATCTCTTCTTTGACAAGTACCTCAAAAACAATAAAGAACATTAATTAAAAAGAATAAAATGTTGCTCGAATGTATAAACAAAAACAAATATAATACATATTATTAATAATTTTACTTACTAGTTTTTCTTTTACCTGTGAGTGCATACATTCGTGAAACATTTTCTTTATATATATATATATATATATATATATATAAAATTATTTAGTACTTGTACTTGAGCTTGTACTTGACCTCCACGCAAATTTAAAATATCCCAGATTTCATTCAGATAGCACACTTCACACAAGTCACCTTTGTGGCTACAATAAATTTGTGAAAACAAATGGATAAATAAAATTTTTATTTTGAGTGGAAAAATTTTCATACAAAAAATACTTTTTCGCTGCAAACTGGAATTTCTCTCGCAAACAGTAGGAGAGGAAATGAGGAAGAAGAAATATTTTTAATTTTTCTGCAAAATTTTATTTGCAGTTGATAACTCGTCAATGTAAGGATTTTAGTATAGAAAGAAACTATTACGCATAAGCCTCTCACATTCGTACAGGTGATACACAAACTATACAGTATGATATATGTTCATAAAATATATGACATATATGTAAAATATATAAATTTCAATAAATATTTTTATCAATATTTATTCTAGTTGCATTTCAGAACATTTTAAAAACATCTGTTAATAAGTAAATAAGCAGACGACAAAAATTTTACAGTTATAATACAAGTCTCGTATAACTGCGTAAAAACTGGAAATATCTGGTATGCAGCCCAATGAACCCGTATATAATATCTTTACTATTATAAAATCAACCCCGTTATTACATACAAAAACTAGCCTCCAACAACCTATCTTGAACGATTAAGAATCTAGAATATTCTATATTCTATGAATATACAAAAATAAATATTAAAGTATTTTATACTATATAATTATATATATACCATCTATATATAATAATATATTTATTGTTCAAGTAATAAAAAAGTTATAAAAAAGAAAAAATATGTTAAAATATATTTTTAACAATGTGAGTGAAATATTGAAACAAGGAATCTATGTTTCAGCAACGCGAGGCTACACAAACTTTGATTACGTCACCACGTCCACAGGTGCCGCTTCCAATCAGAATTAAGCAAATATCGTATATATATTACTTATAACAGGCGAGGATTGAACCCAAATGACAAATGGCTATTTTTATGAAAATATTAAAAAATATATTTTACATAATAATATGAAAAAGAAATTATTTTACTTACAGTATTCGTATTTTATATACATACGAACAGTACCTGAAGACATTTCTTTAGTTCATAATGATATAATACCAGAATAATTTTTTCTCAAAGACATCTAAATCTGCTCCGAGAATGATGGATCCGTGGAGGAATGGAGAATATGATTCGCAACTTGTATACTTCTGCTCCCCGAAAATGATCCTTTTGAAAAAATTGAAATGCTTCTCCAATGCTCTTTGTAGCATAAAAGAATATCTTCAGACCAATGTAGAGTAAAGTCGCCTCAATAATCTTGAAGTATATTGTAGATAATATAAAAGATTTTCAGTGTAAACGATGCTAGAAGGTTCTGTTTAAACGGTCGCCATTCTATTTCTTACGCAAGTGTTTTGTAATCAACTTTCCTTTCATACAGGTACTTGCGTTGATTGGGTTTATACCCCGTGTGCACTAAGAAATAGACAAATCAAAACTTCCCGAAGATTGCTTTACTAGACAGGATGAGGACTCATCAGTGGCTACAAACTCTATCTACTATTGGTCACTTGGAAATGAAGAAGAGGCTTGAATGAGACGATGCACATATAAGATTAATCTTTAATAGTATATCTTATATATTTATATATATATGTAAATATATATCCTTGTGAAATAATAATGTAGAATATAGAAGTCACATTCCTTTAATAAAATAGTTCAGTAAATAATATCTTTATCCTTAACAACAGAAATGCGTAGCAGAGATTGTCAACTTTATTTACAATAAATCTTCTTAAATATAATACAAATATATTTGAGCATTTAAATAGAAATCGAGTCTGTAATAAATATTTGAGAGAGCGTGGTTTCGTGGAACATTAATTACACTTGTGAGAAGGGAGAGAGGAGATAACAAACTTGATATATTAAAAATATTCTTGAAGCGTAAATTTATTGCGATGCTGCACAAATAAGTCTTTTGCTTAAACATTTGAATCTTGTAGAGTATAACAGTGAAATATCTTCTTGTAGAATTTATCATACAATGTGATATGGAATAAATAAACTTACTGTATTCTGCGACAGTAGAATGAGTAAAACAATGATGCGGTCTCTTCAACGACCAGAGGAGAATAGTAGCTTATCTTAAGCATAGATTCAATACGAATAAATATTAGGAATGGCTTCACTTTTATAATAAATTATTTCACTTGAAAATATAATATCACGTGAGTTATCTTAAAACATTAGATTAACTCTTAGAAAGCTAAAAACACAAATAGCACTTTCTGCGTAGCAGCAGTTTCTGTACACGTCTCTCTCGCACGAAAACCAACGTCAGACTCTCTCGACTAATACTGTACATTATACTATATACTATAATAATATTCAGGGCTTAACAACAGATGGCGCGATTGCCCTTCAACCTAATTACTATTATACAAACTTTGAAATAGAATTCTAATGCGTTGTTTTTCTCTTTATCTATATGCGTGGATTATATAATGTATATAATTCTAGCCGTATAGAATACCCTCCCCTCCGAGGAAGGAATTTTATAATATAAAATTTCTAGGATGTACTGTACAATGATTTTAAATAAAAACAAAGCGTTTGAATTCGATTTTAACTAACTTTCCTACAACATATGATCTACTATGTCATAGAACAGATTACCATTCTTCTTAAAACAAAATGTTTTTTTTTTTTGTTTTTTTTAAAATTACTTCTTTTTATGTTATATAAAGATGTTTTTAAATTTATTTACAGTAGTACCAATCCCCTTCTAGGCCTAAATATATATATATATATATATATATTGATCAAAAAAAAGGATTGGTATAACAGGGGGTTGGCTTTGGGGTGTCAGGAGAAAATGAGAATGGTAGGAAGGTGATGATTTCTGTGAGGGGAGAGGTATGTGTGTAAGTAATACTTTCTTTAAACACAGGAGTATCCATAAGTATACTAGAGTTGGTGTTAGCGTAGAGATGGGTATCGAAGTGAAGTATGATTGATTTGTGTGGTGAAGAAAAGGAGATGTTGAAGTATGTTGGATGTTGTTAAAACAGTGAGGGGTTTAGGAATGGGATTATCGGTCATTATGTTTGTTCTATGTAATAAAATTAAGTTAGTGGGGACTTGGAGGGAGAGGAAGGTGATACGGAGGGAAGTGGGTAAAATTAAGAGTGAGAAGTTTTGTGAACAAGGTAATAAAGGATAAGTATGTAGGA
>JABUQX010046643.1:7500-12500 GCA_015478945.1 Trachelipus rathkii
AGTATTTATTTTTAATGTATGGTTTTGTTGCTTTTTCAAGCCTCCTGAAAGTATTTCTTTCTGCAGAATAAAATAAAACTATTTATTTAATTACAGTAATACCGAGCTTTTGTCGAACAAACTTCGGACCATTTTCAAGATAATTTTTATTGTTTTAGTTTTTTGGCAATTTTTGTACAGGAAAATATCTTATAAAACTAATAACAAAAATAAATAAATAAAATTAATTACTTTAAAAGTTAGAAAAGTTAACGAACATAAAAAAACAAAACTTAAAAAGTCACTGCACGTTTAAATTTCCTAACTTTTCAAATTATTAATTTTTTTTATTTATTTTTGTGATTAATTCTATACGATATTTTAATCTTATCAATATATAGGTAGAAATTCCTATACTAGGAGAATACAAAAGAAAAATTTCTTCATGTAGAAAGAAATACTTCAGGAGCTTGAAAATACAACAGACATCAAATTATTATTGTTAAATTATAATGTTATTTTCGTTCGATAAGTAATTTGTCTCATAAAATCATTCTTTTCTTCTACTCTATTCTTTTTTTTTATATTATTATATTATTACATTATTATATTATATTATTATATATTCTTTATCTATTATTATTATTATTAGTAAAGTTATAGTAATAGTAGTAGTAGTATGTAACTAAAATACACTACATAATAACTACTTAATAATATAACAAATAATACTAATAATAAAAGATATAAAACTAATTTAATTAATAATAAAATGAACGTTATAATAATAGTATCAATATAAATAATAACAAAATAATTAATAATAAATGAAATTACAATTAAAATAAATAAGACGAAAGAAGAAGAAGGAAGAAGAAGAAGAAGAAGAAAAGAAGAAGAGAAGAAGAGAATGCAAGAAGAAGAAGAAGAAGAAGAGAGAAGAAGAAGAAGAATAAATAGATAATCAATAATATAATACATAATAAAATAATAATAATAATAAATAATTAAGAATAATAATATATATAATAATAATAATAATAAATAATGAATAACATAATCAATAATAACGTATAATCAATAAATACACTAATACTACAACTCAAGATAACCCGATAAACATTTTCTTTCTACACCTCCTTCATGCACAGAATAAAAGGAACTTTTATACCTTCAGATTGATTACAAAAACCATCGAATTTAGTATAATTTACACCCATTCTCCTTCCCTTCCCTTTCGCCATCCTCTCCTCTCTTCTCATCCCTTCTCCTTATCTCCTTCTTCCTTCAACTCTTGCTTCCCTCCCTCATCTTTATTACTTTTCCTCCAGTATCCCAATCACCTCCACTCATACGAAAACTCATGCTCCATATTTCAAACTGTTTAGCATTCTGGTATGTTGAAGGGAATGCGTTTAAATAAATCTTGTTGGCGGCTTTTGTGAGCCAATAAAAGTATTGAAAGAATTAATTTATCATTGAAAGCGACAAACTTTCGAGGCTTAGTCTAGTAAATAATTATCTACATCCAAAAAACTTCTACTTTGTGAGGATAAAGAAATACGAAATACTAAAAACACATGAAAACAACGCAATATTCAATCTCTTATTAAAAAAAAAAAAAAAAAAAAAAAAAAAAAAAAAAAAAAAAAAAAAAAAAAAAAAAAAGCTTATTTTAAAAAAGGCTTCTATTTTACAAATAACTGAAGTTTCTCCCCCTTCACGGATTATAAACAAATTCCAACACAAACAAATAGAGACACACGAATTATTCAAGGATTATCAAAACAGTGTAACAAACAAAATACAAACACACGACTACTATTATATATAACTATATAATAGAATGTATATATATATATATTATAAATGATATATATATATACTGATATATATATATATATACTTAAATATAATAATATATATATATATATAATCTATATATATAATAATATAAATTATACTTAATATAATATATATATATATTTACTATATATATATATATTTACATATATATATTATATATAATATTATATATACTAATATAATATATATCAGTATAGTATATTATATACATAACTATATATATAATTATTATAATATAATATATAACTCCACGAACATATATATTATTATATATATTAATATAATACTTCGTAATATTATGTAGGATAATAAATACATATACTACCACCTAACACTATATAATAAAATATATATAAACATCTATATATAAAATAATATATACATACAAATATAAGTGCAATATATATAATATATATATATATATATATTATATATATTTTCCTATATATAATATATATATTATATATAACCTACCTTAGTAACATATACTATATATATATATATATATATATATATATATAATCTTCTATTTGTACTATATACATAAAAAGAATATATTCTATATTTTTCTTACAGCTGACACGACACTCATCACGGTCAAAGCCCTATTCTTAGAGGCTGTTACACGACCTCTCACGGTCAACAGCTCATCGGACATCTCAGAGGTGAGAAGAGACGCATCCTTTGATGTGAGAGATTAAATTCAGCAGGAAAACACAGGAAGATGGAAGGAAAGATGGAAGAGAATTTCACAGAACAGAGGTGGTAGGAAAGAAGGGAGGCACCGCCAAGACCGAAACAAGCCTGGAGTTCCCAATATCAACACAAAACTCATGTGCAGAACAGCACCCCCTAGTGCTACGACGGGCGGCGTAAAGTGTGTCACGCGAGTGATGTAACTAGGTATGCCCACTCGCAACACCACCGCTGCAATGTACCGGTATCAGAAACTAAGGAGATAAAGCACCACAAATCGCGCCGCACAAAATCAGTACACGAGGTCAAGTGATTCGTAAATATAATAACAGATTAAAAGGGTTTTAACCCTTGACTCGACCTATTCAAAAGACCAGTGGAACTGGATTTCTCCTGCTCCCCCAGATATGAGAGCACTACTCCGATACAAAGGAGCGGATGCAGGCCCTAGCATTATAGCTGAGAGTAACTTGAGAAGAGGAAAAAAAAGTCTCGCAGTCTAAACAGAATGTATGATGATAATAATAATAATAATAATAATAATAATAATAATAAAATAATATAATAATAATAATAATAATTAATATCACTGACTTTAAATTTATAAGTAATGTAATATAATAACAATATAATAATAATAATAATAATAATAATAATAATAATAATTAATAATAATAATAATAATAAATAATAATAATAATAATAATAATAATAATAATAATAATAATAATAATAATAATAATAATTAATAATAATAATAATAATAATAATAATAATAATAATAATAATAATAGCAACCATTGTGATGTTAGGTTTCTAAGACATTTTTTTGTTTATGTTAAGGCCAAGGATGTTTAATATTGTCAAACAGGAGAGACGAGAGAAACGTTGCAATAGAGATAGGAAAGTTAGAAGTTGTTCTTGATTGGGACCTTTACCGAAGGTGCGTCTTAAAGAGTGAACTTCATAGGGTTCAGACGACCCACAGGAAATTTCTAACAGATAGTGTAGAATAGAATCGGGAAAGAGTATAAGACGAGAGGCGATTCTAGAGGTAAAAGAGGGAGCAGAATTGAAATGAGTTTAAGAATGAAGGGTCGAGTCATCGGCATATGAGTGGATAGAGTTAAATGTGCAGGTGAGATTATTAATGAAAGTAGGAATAAAGTAAAAGAGATAAGACCAAACCCTGAGGAACACCACTTTGACAGAAGGGAAGCAAGGACGTCGCCCTCATCAACAAACAATCCAGAATGAGCGATTTGGAAATGAAAAAACTTAGACAAAGTAAGCAAGAGGATGGAGGAAAACCTTAAGGAGGGGGTTGAGAGTCAGTGCGCTTGTCATACCCAGTCAAATGCATTGTATATGTCAAGCGCCACCACGCAAGTTCCCCGTAGTTCCAATAGAAAGCGGGAAACCATAAATCCAGATAAGGATAGAAAAGTTATAAATCGCCAGTAGACCTCCGAGCAACCGAAAGCCATACTGGCGATCGGGAAGAAGAAGTGATGAGATTCCAGATGATCTAGAAATTGAGAGTTGATAAGGGTTCAAAGATCTTAGACTAAGGAATACAACGATAAAGAGCCTATAGAGGATAGTGTAGACAGGATAGAGAGCGGCCTTCCTTTTTTCGGAACATGTGGAATGAAGATTGCTATACCAACACTGAGAAACGTGTTCAGTACTTGAGACACTAGAGAAATATAGTTGAACGAAGGGAGCATCCACCAGCACGAAGCCACACATCCCTCAAAATTCATCGGAGAGGGAATGCCAGTCCGGAACCCTGCCTTCCCTAACCTTCGTAGAATTTCAGGGCAGCCATGCGCAGATCAAAATGGTAATAACAGCATAGGACAACCTGCTGAGGACGGAGTGACGGAGGAGGAATGACCATGAATCGTCAGCAGGGATTGAGCTCTAGAGAAAATAGGCAGGCCGAGAGAATTTCGGCCACTTATACCGTTTGGAGAATATTAGCAATCACGAACAATTCAGAATCCGCATAAGAGGAGAAGGCAAGACCTTTACAGGAAGTTGTAGAATGTTTGGCAGAGGCCAGAAAGATTTGTCAGTAGGAGAACCAGGAGGTTAGCGCACTTTTCGTTTGATGAAAACCCTCTTTGCTCGTCGAAGAGTATCAATGCAACGATTTCTAGCTGGAAATTAGTAAGAGTGACAGGCAGAACGAGAATTTTTCCACTCACGAATACGCACTGACTCTAGCCTGAATGGCCAGGAAAGAACAAACACGATCGAACCATGGATTATGAGAGGAAAGAATTTAGACGAGAAAAAACAGTATACATTTTTGCATATTATATAATATATATATATATATATATATATATATTATATATATATATATATATATATATAATATACTATAATAATATATATATATAGTAATATATTATATATTAATATATTATATATGAGAGAGAGAGAGATGA
>JABUQX010046643.1:17500-20849 GCA_015478945.1 Trachelipus rathkii
TTCCAGGAACTCATGCACAGACAGAAAAACCACCTAGAGCTTCATGGGCCTTGCGGCGGGACCCTCACTATGGTAAAGTCGTCAATGTTAAGGCTCATCCCTTGACCCAGATGGGCCAACGAACCATGCCCCCAAATATAAAAACCCGCCGCATTCACTCCTATTAGCACCTTTATTTTTCGCCTCTGCAAAACTCACATTTCTCTCCTTCCGACATTCGTTCACCGAACTCAATCCACTTTTCTCTTCGGTCTTCCAGCCGGTCGATTCGCAACACACTCGCCACTATACATCCGCTTAACAACCGACTATCATATTCCATCCTTTCCACATGACCAACATCTCAACATATTTCATTTATTCTCTCATTATTTACGCCTTTCACACCACACAACTCTCTAATACGTTTCATTCCTCATTTTAATCAATTCTTCTCACACCTAGCATGCCCCTAAGTTGTCCATCTGAACACATTAAACTTTAGATCTATACTTCTTATTTCAGACCATAGTCTCACTACTATACAATACACAGGTAACAACATACCTTCATGTAAGACCCTAGCGCACTCAACTTAGTTTAGGCCCTTTACATTCACCAACGATTTAATTGCAACCACGAACCTTCCTGCTATTCCACAACTTTCGTACTACACTCTTGCATCATCCGTTCCCTTCTCTCACCCAACACATACCCTAAATATTTTAAACTCAGACACTTGTTCAAGCTGCTACCATCTAACATAAATTCACACTGAGGACTGTCCTCACTCCACATACCATAGACCTTACTTTACTTACGTTTACTTTCAACCCCATCCTTTTACACACCCTGGATTGCCCAAATCTCTCTACCAAAATCCTCTCAAACTCTCCTCAGATTCGCCACACAGAACTCAAATCAATCCGCCATAATAATAGGTAGGGCACCTCCACTCATCTCCATTCCCAATCATTCTAACACCATTTCCTGCCACCCCACCTCGAATTCTTCAATAACCCCATCCTATATACAAATGAAATAACAAGGAGAACATAACACAGACCCTGTCTCAACTCCGCTATTAATCCTAAACCAATCAGCCATGACACCATTTATTCTTACATAGCACTTCACTATCGTCATTCATAATTTTGATTCCATTAAGGAAGCCTACCACGAACACCCATATATCACTACACCTGCATAAGCTTCTAATTAAACTCTATCATCGCCTGTTGGCAATCATAAACTAAATACAATTATTCCTTCTTCTCCTCATTTCTCAATCATTTGTTTTCAATGAAAGATTTGTCCACAATCCTCTACTCATCCTAAAGCACCTTGTTCTCCACTACTCCATCTTCAGTCTCTCTGACGCACTCTTTCGACCAAAATACCAGCCATATACCTTCCTACAACACTCAATAAACTTATTCCCATATAAATTTCTCCAGTTCCCCTTTTCTCCCTTACCTTTATATAAGGGGTACTATTACCGCTCGTCCTCCAATCCGCTTGGAACTATACCTCATAAACGTTTTTTATTACAACAACTTCCAAATCCAATCAATCACCATCTCGCCTCCGTTCTTGATCATTTCCACCAGTAATTTCATCTATCCTGCCGATTTACTATTCTTCAACTTTTTCACTCTACCCATATACCTCCTCCTTACTAATAACTTCATCTTCAAAATACTCTTCCTTCTTGCACCATCAACCCACACACATTCACTATCCACCTCCCCCTCTTCATTACTGTTAATATTGTGAAGATTTTCGAATGTTCTTTCCACACTCCCTCAACATCCTTTCATCAGTTACAAAAGCACCAATCCCTATTCATTATTCTAAGCAGATTCCCTTATTCTTCTTCTTAACCTTTCGCGCTTCCTTCCAGAAGACTCCTATTCCCTTGTAAGTTCCCATTTATCATCCCTTCCAACGTTCATCGTTACCTCTTGCTTTCTCCTACGTATGCACCTTATATAATTCCAAGCATCTTTCTTTTGGGACTTCATCATTTGCTTTTAGTACATTCAACCACGCTTTCTTATTAATATATATATTATTATATATATATTATATATATATATATATATCATATATATATATATATATATATATATATATATAATATATATATAATAGTTGATATATATATATATAAATATATATATATAAGAAGTACATACGTGAATAGCATAAGTAAGGTAAGAACAGGATGTAAAAACGAGGAATGGTTTGAGGTAAAAGCTGGAGTAAGGCAGGGTAGTGTGTTTGTCCCGCCGATACTGGTTTATAGCGGTATTTGGACAGTCTATAAAGGTTGTAAAGGAGAGTTTAGAGGAGATTAACGGAGACATCATGGTATACGCAGATGATTCGGCGTGTTGGAGTGGAGGTTGTGAGAGGTTGAGGCAAATGGTGCTGTGTTTCGCAGAAAAATTGAGATATGCTGGATTAAATATGAATGTGGAGAAAACAGAAATAATGGTAGTAAGTAGGAAGGAGGAGGAGGAGGGGAGTTGATAGTAGAGGTAGACGGTAGAGAGATTAAAAATGTGGACAGATATAAATACCTAGGAAGCACATTTGGAAGAGAAGGGGTGTGCTAAGGAAATTACGAGTATGATTGAGCAGTATGACAGGGCTGTAAGATAAATGATAAAATATATGAAAGATAAATATATGAACAAAGAGCTGAAGAGAGCAATACACGAAGGAGTGTTGACACCAATACTGTTGTATGGGGCGGAGACATGGAGCATAACAGGGAGAGAGGAGAGTACAATTCAGACAGCGGAGATGAATGTGTTGAGGACGATGATTGGAAAGACGAGAAGAGACAGAGTGAGAAACGAGACTGTGAGGGAGAGCGTGGATGTAAAACCCATGATGAATAAAGTGGACGCAGCCAGACTAAGATGGCGGGGACACCTGGAGAGGATGCAGGGAAAGAAGAGAGTTGCCAGTAGGAGGTAGGGGTGGAGAGGAGGGAATGAGGCCGAGAGGAAGACCGTTGAAGAGATGGAGAGACACATTGGAAGATTCATTAAGGAGACACCGGATGCCTGCAATGGATGAGCTGATGGCGGATGTGATCGTGATGGATAGAACAAGATGGAAGCGGAGGTTGGCCCCACTGACAGGCTTGTGAGCCTCCTGACTGGGAGAGAATGTAAAATGTAAGATATAACTATATATATATATAATATTATATATATATATATATATATATATTATATATATATATTATATATATACTATATATAATTATATATATAGTATATTATAATATATATATTTAATATAATAATAACCGCATATATATATATATATATATATATATATATATATATATATA
>JABUQX010046644.1:0-31102 GCA_015478945.1 Trachelipus rathkii
ATTGCCGGTCTTAGTTTTATAAAATAAATTCACGCTCAGATCCAACAAATTTACACAAATATATTTCATAACGACTTCGGTCAATTAGCGGCTCAGGCTTCCTATTGATTATAATAATATGACGTACAGTATAGTAATCTCTGATATAATACCGTCATTATTTTTTATTTAATTACATAGATAATGCTGTGAGAAGTTTGTGCATAGCGGTTACTTTCAACGTACTTGGGGAAAACTTTTAAAATGTATTTTCTTCTTACACCCGAGGATAAAAATTTTACAATTATTATTAATTCAATATTAATTATATCATTAATTAAATAACTTATTATTATTTATTATATTATTATTATTATTATAATGACTTATTAATTAACTTATAAATCATTTAATTATTATTATTTTAATTATTATTATTATTATTATTAATTATGATGTGCCTTTAAATTCTAAATCTATTAATCTATTATTAATATATTAACTATATTATTACGTTTGACAACATACGTTATATAAGAGAGATTTTGTTATTATTATTTCAATTATTATATTACTTTAATTATTATTATAATCTATTAATTATATATTCATTATTATTATATATGCTTTAAATTCATTATTAATTATTATTATCATTTATTTAATTAATTATTATTTTGATAACAATTATATTTATAATTGTAATTATATATATACTTTATTATTATTGATTATTATTATTATTATTAATAATACTGCATCTCCCAAGTAGGGCTTTATGTATCTGTTGTTGTACATCCAGAATCTTCTTATCTTCTTAGAGCCCTGAATTATTTTTGATCCTAGAGCAGTACTCTAGCAAAACTACCACCTAGATTGAGCTTAAGTACACTTAGAGTTATACCCAGGTAGGGTCTTCACACCCTTTCAGTGGACTATAGCACCTGTTCCTGTTTTCTCACCTGAGCTCTCCAGAAAATCACGATAGTTTATTATGACTACTAGGCGAATAAACGAATTACAGTTACTAGTCCAGAATTTTATACTTATAGTTTTACAGGAATAAATTACACTGGTCAACATATTTGTAATTTGGAAAAATTTTATCCTAGCATCAAAAATTAGAAAAACCTATTTTATGCTTTTGAACTGAACATTCGAAAATTCTGATAATAATATATTATTATTATTATGAGTATTTATTTTGTTATCTAAAATACTTTACATATTAATAATAAAAAATTACGATTAGCTCTATCGAGAAAAAATATATTGCACTATATATTTAACTATCATAAATATAAGTAGCAAAACAACTACCAAAAATTTAAATAAATTTTTAATGTGACATTAAATTTATTCATATTTTGCTAATGTGTGAATGCATAACTTTTCATGTAATTATAATCAGTAACCTCACATTTTAATGTTTAATCTTTTGAATGACATCCTCTTTTTGCTCTCGCTTGTGATGGTTTTCTGGAGCAGTCTCTTGTGCAATGTCCCAGTACAATAGTCCGGCAAGCATGGAGGCGTTCCATTTTAACTTGATACCTTCTTTCCATTCTAGATATATCTTGAAGAAATCGCTCACCATATGTTCGTCGCTCATGGCACCAATTGTCAGGGAAGAAGTCAGGTGAGAATGTAGGAAAAGGATCTTGAGCGACCTGTTGCACCCTAATTGACGATACGTTTTTAGAGTGTTTCCACAATATCAACGTAGTTATAAACCTACGATTTTCTAGGAAGCCATGAACAACATCTTTAATATGTTTTCCCCTTTTCAGGGCAGCAAGAACTAGCTCACAGTTAACATCCTTAAGAAGTTTACGAATTTGCGGCCCACGCAAGATGCTTCTTTACTTTAGATCACTGAGTTTTGGAATTGTTTTCTTGAGGTACTTGAAAAACCTTCTCCCTCCTGGTTCATGTCCCTTCACAGGTTTTTCAATGAAGTCCAAGTTTGATTGTGTATAAGGGTGGCAAAGAATTTTGGTTTCTGTCTACCAAAGGAGGATGCTGGATATTTTTCACACCTGGCAAGAGATTTTCCCCTAACGCGGCCAGACACTTACGTTTTGTAATGAGAAGACCTATCCGACTATCCCAGTTACAGAGGAAACACAGCAGTACTTGGTGTATCCCAATTGCATGCTCAGCAGTATTGCAAATGACCTTCAAGTCTCCAACGAGGTGACAGCGATGGTCGTGTATTTAATCAACAATTTGGCTATGCGATAAGGTAAGCTATGTATCTATCGGTGGAGGAGCCATGCTCGAATATTTTGAAGGAAAAGAATTGCCAGTTATGTATTGCTGCTGTAAAAAAATAGGTAGCAGTACGAATCTATGAATTGTTTACACACTTCTGGCTTGTATTCCTCTAAATGCAAAGCATTCATCAAACCAGGCACATCAAAACAGGCAACGAGAGAATTTCATTTGAAGTTTGGATTTTAGCAAAAACTCAAAATATTGCTGAGCTTATTCACAAGAAATACACAAACAGCCATTAACAATTAAAGTTTTAATGTACGAGCCAATAAGATTACATATATTATTTGAGATAGTCTATTAAAAATTAATGATTTT
Source organism: Trachelipus rathkii (assembly GCA_015478945.1). Classification (NCBI taxonomy): domain Eukaryota; kingdom Metazoa; phylum Arthropoda; class Malacostraca; order Isopoda; family Trachelipodidae; genus Trachelipus; species Trachelipus rathkii. Next base: position 2,575 of record JABUQX010046644.1, read on the forward strand.
AATCATTTTTTTTTTTTATTTTTTTTTTATTTTTAGAATCTTTTTTTTTTTTTTTTTTTTTTTTTTTTATTTTTTTTTTATTTTTTTTTCTTTTTTTTTTTTATATAAATTTCTTAGTACTATAAGACTGGTAATAAACAACTACCTTTAACAAAATTCAATGCTGGAATTTTGGGGATCCAATAAATTTTTGGAATAGCGTTCATAATTTAATGGGTAAAACACATAGCTGGTAGTGTCCAGCATGTTCCTGCTTCCAACAACATATGGTTATTAGCATTCCTGCTCCATGGTTATATGCCGCTATACCACATGCAAATAGGTGTTGGATTCTTTAGCTTGGATATGACCTTTCTAGGTGGAAAATAAATAGCAGGCATGCTTCAGTAAAGGATTTAGAGTCTGAGCTGACTCATGCTGCGCGATCACGGTGCGGGTACGGCACCGGTGCTGAAGCCAAATCTTGAAATCTGTATACAAACGTATAATAGCCTGAGTAGGGTGTCGTGCTTTAGGCTATTGAATTCATAGAATTTGATTTTAAGGCTTTCAACACCCTCAAGAATGTCTAAGGACTTTCAATATGGGGTTCCGTACGAAAAAAAAGAAATAATGAGGAAGCATATGGGATGCGTAAGAGAAGAAGCCGGAGAAAGAATGAAGAAGGAAAAAGAACAAAGCATTTCCCCGGAGCAGTTTCTGGCACCAGAGTTAAATTCTTTTACAAACATTTAATAGACCAAGTAAGATGCCTACACCTATGTTTACGAACCCCTAGATTCCGATTTTGAGGGTTTCATCATCCTCAAGAATGACTGAGAGCCACGAAAGTGGATCCCATAAGAAAATAAAGAAGAAATAAAGTATAGAGTACATAGTAGATAGCGGAGCCGGGGTCCGATAAGGAGTCGGATCAACTCCTAAGTGGAGGCTAAATGGACCTGGAGAAGGAGGTCTGCAGAAGTAGTGTTCTGCTTGAATCAAAACTTGTTTTAGACTTAAGTATGTGTGCAGAAGTAGTGTTCTGCTTGAATCAAAACTTGTTTTAGACTTAATTAATATATGCTATATCAAACCCTATTCAAAGATGGAAACTGAGATCGAATACGTTGTTCTTATTCATCTAACATTGGAAGCAGTGGTAGTAGTTTATGTATTAGTAGCATTCAAAATAGTCAGTTATTTTGATTTTTTATTATCATTATTATTTTGCTTAATGGGTTGCGTGAAGAGCCAACGCGTGCTCGATTCGGCGCGATCCACCGGCGCGACCCGGCGCGAAACCGACGCTTGCCCCCTTAGGTGTAATATTGACGTGGGAACGTGTAAATATTCTAGTTGTGGCGTTATTCTACGCTTAGCCCTTCCATTTTTAATAAAGTGATTGCTCGATAAATATTTTTAATTTCTTTTCATATAGCCTGTTTTCTAAACCTTGATAACATTTTTTTAAACTGAAACATTTTTTTATTTATAGAAAATCTGTTTCATTATTAAGAGTTTCTTAAACATTTTACGTTTTTACTAAATGAAAATCTTAATTTTTTTAATAAAAATATTTTCTTTATTGACCCTAAGGCAGTAAGTCAATAAAGCTGTAGCGATAACATTCCAGTCCCAACCCCCCTCAATATCTCAAAATTTCACCTTTTCAAAAAACAATTTATTTGAAAAAGTGAAATATTTTTTTTTTCTTACTCACCATATGAACATCAAATTTTCAGCGTATTTAGCTGGGCAAAATGCATCTTTTTTTACTTGGATAATTTTTTTGTATACTCAAAAATGTTTTTTTTAAGATTTCCAATTTTTTTTAAATTTATTCCAAGAAAAAATTCAAAACTATTGCATATACAAAAAAATGTTTTAAATAAAAAATTTAGAACACCCCCAACTACAAATGTCCTGAAAATTTCAAGCAGATCGGATGGACAGGAAAAAAAATCAAATCTTTCAATTTGAAAACCTATAAATAGTAGGTTTTGAAAATCGACCATTGCTCAGATATGAGGTCAAATATCAAAATTCCGTACATAATTTAGATGTCTAATCTTTGTATATTTCAAATTTGAAGTCATTTCGAAAAAAAAATTTGTAGCAGGAGTTTCGACAAATGTCAGAAACATTGATTTTCAAAAAAATTAAAATACCAAAACAATGACTACAGACATAGAAAAGCCCTCGGAGACGGCGTTTTAGAGGTCAGAAAAGGCTGCGGTTTACTTTTTACCCCATCAAAATTGCCTGAAAAATAAGAATTCTATGTCCATAATTAGGGGGGGGGAGTGAAAATTGGGCTCAGCCTAAAGCAAAAATTGGAACCTCCCCTTAACAAAATAGCTATGATGATAAAAAAACAAAATGGCATGATGGTGACTACAACTAATACAAATACTACTACCACTGTTAGAAGAATAAGAGCAACGTATTCGATCTCAGCAGCCAACTTGCATAGGATTTGATATAACATACATTAGGGAAGTCTAAAGCAAGTTTTAATTCAAGCACTGCACTACTCTAGCTCACCTCTCTCTCCAGATCCATTCAATCTCCACTCAGTAGTCGATCCGACTGTTTCTCGGACTCTGGCTCCTTTATCTGTTATGTATTCTATACTTTATTTCTTCATTTTTCTTCTGTAATTCCCCTTTGGCGGCTCTAAGATATTTTTGAGGAAGATGAAACTCTCAAAATCGGAATCTATGGGTTCGTAAACATAGGGGTAGACATCTTACTGGTATATTATATGTTTGTAATTAGAATTCAAATCTGGCACTGGCATCGGCTCCGGTCCAGTGACCCCCATTTTGCATCTTCTCCCTTCCGGCTTTGTTCTTTTTTCTTCTTCATATTTTCTTCGGCTTCTTCTCTTACTCATCCCATATGTCTCTCCTTTATTTAATCTTTTTCACACGGCTCTATCCTGAGGGTTCTTAAACATCCTTGAGGGTGTTGAAAACCATAAAATTAAGTTCTATGGGCTCGTTCGTTAACCTAGCAAAGGAAACATTATTCTGGCTATTATACGTTTTAATACAGATTACAAGATTAGGTCTCTATATTTGATACTCTCCTACTCCTATGGTGTCCCAGACCCCCACCGGATTCCGCAGCATGAATTAGTTCAGAGTCTAAATCCTTCACTAAAGCATGCTCGCTATTTATTTTCCACCTAGCTAAGGTCATATCTAAGTTAAAGAACTCAACATCCACTTGCAATGGGCTTAGCGGCATGAAACCAAGAAGAAGGAAAACTGACACTACCGGCTCTATGTATTTCAAGTTTGAACTCTATTCAAAAATTATTTCCTCCTCATAGGATCGAAGGGATTATATATCTAATTACTATATCACTTAATATCACGATATAAATAACCTATACTATTAATTAATTATATATAATAATATTATATATAAAATAATATATATAATATATAATAATATAATATTAATATATAAATATAATAATATCATATAATATATAAATAATATATAAAATATTACATACATATATAATATATATAATATATAATATATATATATATTATATATATTAAATATAATATTATTATATATAATATAATTATTATATGCTTTTTGGTAGTTTAATATTTATTATATTTACCCTTTATAGTATATATAATATATATATATATCAATATATATTAAATATATATATATAATAATAATAAAAATAATAATAATAATAAAAATAAATAAAACATTTTCGATACTTCAAAGCAATATTTATTAATAAAATATCTCACCACGTTTTATAGCATCGATGGCTCAGTGGATACCACAACCGACTCACGATATCGGTAAGCGGGGGCGAAAGACAGGCGAGCGATCGAGTCTGCATAGATTATTTCGCAAGTTTGATTCGGACTTCGAACATTTTGCAGTATATGCTCATAGCTTGCGCATGAGTATTATTTAAAAGCTAGAACTAATTTAACCCCTTATCATCCTGAATTATAAAAAGAATAAATCTTAAAATGCTTGTCAGTTTTTAAAGATAGGGTAAATGGACCCTAAGTGAAGCAGTCATAAGTGAGCGGAGTGGTTCCTTGGTGTGCTGTACAGAAAAACACTACAAATTGAGGTGGATGGGTGGTACGGTAGTACGACACCAAAATAAGAAAATGGGTCACGGTGACCCATGCTCGGACTTAACAGTGGCATTTTAATGTTAACACACGTATATTAATTTATTGCCTGTGCAAGAGTAAAAGTTTCCTCTTTACAATTAAACCTAAAATAGAAACAACATGCAAAAGAAGAGAGTATGCAGCATGCTGTGAACATCAAGATTCTACGTCTCATATGGCGTGAGAACTAATGATCGAAGGAAGGGAGAAAAACATTAGTACGAGACGAAAGAAAAGCGCCTGCAGACTTCAATGAGCCTACACTGTATAAAGAGTAAAGGCAGAGATAAGATATAGAAGAAGTTATCAAATAATCGAAACTACTATTGAAGTAGACGGATGAGTGTTCTAAGAGAAAAGCTATGAATACGGTAATGATGTAGCAAGTCATTGGTGGAGAGTTATTAACACACCATTGACTGATTCGCCTTCTATCTGTATGATAGATCCTATGAGTAGTATAGCAAATAGCCTCAAACTACCATGCCCAGAAGTTGAGTGAGTTGGAAAAAATATAGAAATATATATACGTTGCATCATTTAATATTATTCTACCAGGTGGGTAGTAGATTATTATATAGTTGTTAAAATCAACATCCACTTAGTAATATTTATTATTGTGCTGCTTTTATATCCACTAAATCAAGTCTCAAAAAAACGTTTATGCGGTCGAGGTACATTTGCGTTAAGGTCACGGTTTAAAGTTAATATTAGCTTTTAAGGCTGGGTAGGTACGGAAACATGAACGTGAGCAACCCATATTCCTCCCAACTAACGTTAACATATATTCTGGCTAATGCACCAATACTAGATAGGCGTACTGTATCTGACTTTATCCAACCATAGGATTCATACCAATTATAATCCCCTGGAATTTGCAATAGGTGTGATACCCGACAGTACAATTCTATATAAAGGCGGTGCCACTTTGTCGAAGTGATTTAAGGAGCAGGAGTCTTTCTTCAGAGCAATGTCTTATTTCACATGCACATTACATGAGTGACTCTATTATAGTAGCTATATGAGACCTGTATCGGTATTCTCCTAATCTATATTGTATGAGGATAACTATGATTCTCTTTGCTATTTACATAGTAACAACTTGTTTTGTACTGCAGGTGGGCCGCCTTAGTTGAATCTCTAATATTTGAGGGATTATTTAGTGCCACTACTATCACAAGTGGTCGTTGACCGCTAATCTGTAGTTTATTTGATATTGGGTCCACCGGTGGCCTATGGACCATACATTAAGTAGATAATATCAACTCCCACGGACCTACAGCTACCATAAATTAAAGTAATACGTCTTTCCATTACGTCATCTCTATCATACACAATAAGTTTTTATATTTATTACTTGAAGACACTATATATACTCATCTATTTTTATATATATTATTATTTTCATATACTTTAATATAAATATATCCACATTATATACTGGCTTAATATATCTATTACATGACTACAACATATATATACAAATATATTATTCCCTCAGTCGAATTAGTCTACATCAGGGTAATTTAAACAATATAATAAATATAACATTTCTAAATAACTGATTATAATAATTTTTATCTTATCTATTTATATACCTATAAGTAATTTGTTAAGTATTGCCCTATAAATAGACATACATACCCAGTACAGACAGAAATAGATACATAGACATGAGTGAACACATCAGACTTCTTTGTGATTTATCAACATTTATATGATATGAACTAATGGTAGTAGGTCATTATATATCTATAACTTATAGGATGAAGTAAATTCCTGATAGTAGTACATTTTATTTATAATATATATTATATAGTTATATTATATAATATGGTATTATGATGTTATATATGTACTGGACTAAGATTATTAAATTTTATATTGGATATGTAATGTCATTAGAACTGTCATTCAAAATTAGAAATAGAAATTATTTTTAGTTAATCTATTAAAAAAATAAACCATGAAAATCGGGCTATAATACGATTGTACTTAGGAAATTTAAATACGAGAATATGAAAAATATACTGTGGATAATATCCCAACTACAAGATAACAAATAAAAATAACGGGTTCGGGCGTTGACGCGATTATAGGACTGATCTTAATATTATTCGATAAACACATTAATTAATATGTAGGAGTTAAAGATAAGAAAAAAACTCCATAAAATATACTGTATATGTTTTAGATTATTAAGGTATTTATTAACCCTAAGGTTTAATGAAATATTATATATATTTTAGGTATAAATATGATATGGTGTGGAGGATTATTAGTATGATATATACAGGTATACGAACGTTTGTCTATGGTACTAACTTCACTTTAGACAAGATATTGATTCCGATGTTAAGAATTATCATTCAATTCCAATATCTGGAAAAATATCTGGGAATCTATTGTATTATGCTATTAGTACTTTCTTCAAAACAAAGTTTAGAATTTCCTTAACCGTATAATATATTATTTTTAAAGCTATAAAATAAAACTAGAAAATCAGGATATTATCGTTATAGGATTAAAACCTATTTTGATGAAATTTCATGATCTATGCACAGGAAATATTAAAATATATCTACTAATTAAATAGATGTTGTACCTTTTTCATTTAAAAGTGTCACAGATCCACACTATATTACAGAAATGGTTATCAAACTTCGATTCGTATAGTCTTATCCCAATACCCATATCCGCCACCCTAAAGGGCCTTAAGAGCCTCGCCGGCCCTAATGGTTTTTCCGACGCCCTATACTGTGTATTTCTGTAATCTAAATATACTACATATTTTGATTCGGGGAGGGCGTCTGTCGAATCAATCACTATCTTTATATTGTTTAAAAACTCTTATGGGAAACGCGGCGCCTAACGCCGTTAGAATATATATACGAATATACTATTAGTAACTAATATATTTCCTACGCAGTATATTTATCCTAACGCACTACGTACCCTATATACTATAATAAGTGATTCCTGTAGCTAGATGACTAACATTATACATCTATACTGTCATCTTAGATGTGTGGTGCGTAGCTAGTCGTTCTAGCTTATATAAAATTTATACTGGATGATATTAACATTTAGTAACGTAAGTAGATCCCATGCAAGGGGGAGTGAATTCCGGGATAATGTATTCTCCCGTAGTTCGATGTAAGATGTCTTCTTAAATATGTTACCTGTGATGTATTCCCTCGATATATTAATTAATAATAATATATAGTTATACTTAACAATAATATCATATATTCTTATATATAAGATTCTTTAATATAATATCTATATATATATATATTATAATGTAAATAATTTAATAATATATATATATATAATATATAGTATATATATATATTATTATAATATAATATTCTATATTATAAAATTATATTATATATTATAATTATTCTATTATTATAGTTATTAATATACATATTATTTAGAATTATTATATCTATAATTATTATAATACTTAAAATCTCTAAACATGAAAAAGATTATAGTGGAAAGATATTTGATTATATAAATATATATTTAATCTTATTATATAATAATATATTAATTATAATATTTATATATATATAGATCATAATATTCATTATAAAAGTTATATATCTTTATATTATTATTTACTATATTATATCTACTCATTATTAGTATTTCTTTATATCATTATTATAAATATTATACTTATGTATATAGCTTAATATATTGAGTATATAGTACCACACTTTCTTGATATACTACATACTCCTCATTATAATTCTCATTATACTTTTTTTAATGATTATTTTCAATGTAATATATATATAAACTCACTATATATTACGGTAATGATATAAGTTCAATGATATACTATGTAACTGTCGATGATATAAGAATATATAATATAATTTTATTATAATTGCTATTCTTTATTATCAGGATTTAAATTTAAATCTAGTTTAGAACTTTATTCTCAGGATGACTATTCAAATTTCATATATCCATATTATTGATAGGATACCATGTCATTATATTAACAAACTCATTCTAATCATACAAAATTAATTTTTACTTAACTAATTTGTATAAATAATGTTTAGTTTATAAATCATAAGATGTAAAATTAGGACATTGTGGGGTGAGCGTTATTCTCCTGAAATAATTATTCCAGCTCCTTGCCGATTTTATTGATTACCTATAAGTATCTTCAATAATTACATTCCCTTACTCTCCAATAAATCTTAGAGCCCTACTATTACTATTTTCTTCATCTCTATATAATTTCGATTTCAATCTTATAATGTACCTTCCGGACTCCTAACGGTATTCGGCCTCGTGCCGAAACCGACGGGTGAATTGGGCCTTTTATAATTATAAGCAAGATAGCAAACTCGTCTTGACTCCCGCTTCAATTTCTAATAAACGGGCGCCATTCTATACCCTATACACTATAAAAATGAAAACTCTTAATCCTCCCAAAAGTATACCAAATAGGCGGAAATATCTCAGTTATATTCAACCATTCTCAACTCATAGTCTTGTGGGCTTATCTTTCCAATATCAATCTGAAAAATATGACATTTAGGTGGAAGTACGAGATTATTGTATCTATGACTCCAAGAATTGGTACTGGTAGTAGGGAGAGTGCCTGCTATACTAATTATATTTTTTTTTCACTTCTCTCTATCCCGTATGGCAGGGGAGATGACTATTCAGAGCGATTCAATGAGTGGCCACTACCGAGAAGTCTCTGTTAATAGACGGGTTTTACTTTACCCTTTGGGCGTGGAGGCAGCGGGCAGGTTTCTCTCATCATAATAAGCAGACGGTTCTAGACTACGAGGAGTCAGGGGTCTATTACGATGCCATGACGTTCAAATTGTTGAACATTCCAAGTTCTCTATCCATATAACTGCGGTGCTTGTAATGCATAGTCAGCAACATGGCGTACCTGTGTACGTTTTGACTTCGTACTCATGTAGGCAAATTAGGTACATTATTCCGTAACGTACAGGAGTAACCATATATCTGTAAGCTGTAAGGACCTGTGACTCGTTGCCACAGTCATCTAACAACTACATCATGGATAACGTCAATATAAGTTAACAGTGTGTGCCGCAGGCTCCACTCACACATGTAGCAATTAGTCTGCTTATTAAAATGATAGTCGCGCCAGATAAGCGGAGATAGCAAAACGCTATTCTGTAGCTAAACTTACACTCGTTTGAAGAGCTTAAGACAGGCACATGAACAAAAAAAGGAGCGATTCAGTGCATCTATTTGAATTAGAGTTCGTGGTGATAGCTACTTCTAATCGCGATCGAAACTAACTTTCTCAGACCTCGATTCCAGATTGAAATCAGTATCGAAATATCGGCTTTGAGCCTGGAAAGAAAGCATGAAAATTAGCTCTGGACCCATCATGACGACTATTTCACTTGGCTATGGTGGAAACGGAAGCTGAAGTCCATTTTTCACTCTTTAATGGATTAGTGTTAAAGAAAATCGTGTATCAAACGTCATACAGACAAGAGAAGTGAGAGTGTATAGAGCGAAATCTTTCCAAGTTCTTACTGTTAGAATGAATCGAAATCTTAATTATGTAAATAGAGAAAGAAGAATTATGAGAGCAAATAACAATTACAATAAGTTCAAACTTATAAATGCAAATAAAGAATTGTTTGGTATTTCAGAAAACCCGTTTTTATCCCGAGGGCTATGAAATGCCCTAGCTTAAATCTGCCTGACTCTATACTCTTCGTATTTTAGTCGAAAGTGAAAAATAATATCTAAAATAGGAGAATATTTATGTAACCTACAAGAATGGTTTCCTGATGCAGAGTAGACACGTAAATTTTCATTTTAACTAAGTTAGAAGAAGTATTTACTATTTAACTACGACCGTAACTCCAATGTCATTATTTTATATGTTTGTTTTGCTAGTTCTAAAATTTAGGTTTGTTTATTACTTTGTATAAACACTGTAACTGAATTCTGGAACGGGGTTTTGCAATGATATTCGAGTGCTGATCTCCAACTGTAACGTTTGCATACACAAATCGCATGGAGATATGTTTGACACATGATTAATTAGATTTTACCTTTTTCAAGAGGTCTATCACAATTAATTGATATAAATCATATATATAATATATCTATATATATTACAATATGACAATTTGGTAATAAATCAATATTTTAATTTACAGAGATAAAATGTTATGTTATATGTCCTAACATTTTGGGGGAAAAGTTATAATAGGGACTTTCTGAATGAACAAATATATGACATTAGTGAAGTCAAGTAATTATAAATCGAGTACAATTAGTGATGTTAATACTGGATAAAAGCGGACTAAACGGATCTCTGTATATTCAATTTCGATAAAGGAGGGGGGATAAAAGAATTGAAGTGGGATGGCAGAAAGGTTTGAATGTGAGATGGGATAACCTGGAGGTCACTTAACCTTATATCTTCGATTACTTTTATCGTTGGCGAAACGAAAGATTGAGAGATGGTAGAGAGATTTGGCAGGTGTTAAAGGGAGACGAAATAAACGAATATAATAAATGCATGATGTGAGTGAGGACACTCCTCAGTGCGAAGGTTATGTTAGATGGTGAGCAGATTGAACAAGTGTCTGAGTATAATATGTTATTGTATGTGGATGTAGAAGGACGGATGATGCAGATGTGTATGCTAGGTAAAGTATGATGAATGTAGCAGGAGGTGGTATGCTGCAATTATATAATCGTTAGATGGAAATGTAGGGACTAAGATTGAGTGTGCTAGTGAGTCTTCATGATGATAATGATTATATAGTAATACCTAGTTATATTAGTAATAGTAAGTTGAGAGAACTATGGTCTTAAAAAGAATTAATAGAGAAAATTCATTGTTCAGTATGACAATCTAGGGGTATGCAGTGTGAAAGAATTGATAAATATGAGAATGAAATCATAATTAAGAGTTGTGTAGTGAGAAGAAAAGGTAAATGAGAGAATTAAATGAGTTTGCTTGAATGGTTGAGTCATATGAGAAATAGATGCTAGAGTATCAGTTGGTAAGTCGGATGTATAGTGCATAGAGTGAGTATTGGGTATAACTGACTCAGCTGGGAACCAAGAACAAAAGTGAAATTGAGTCAGTGATAACGTGCTATCTGAAGAAACGTGACTATGGAAAACTTGAGAGTTATTGGTAGAGGCGACGAAGACAAGGTGTACATAAAGGATGACAGAGGGGCTATGTGACGGGGTATGAGTTCTTTGGCCCACTCGCGGCAAGGGATGATACCCTTACTTGGAGCTTGATCTACCATCAAGTGAGGGCTCCAACGCACTGTCACCATAAGTAAGCTTTATAGGGGAAGCTTTTCTGACTAAGCGATATGAGTTTGAGTGCATTCACAAGTTATAATTAAGTGGTACTGATGGGAGCAGTAATCATATATCCATCTACTCTACTAAATAATAAAATATCCCCGCAAATACAATTACCCCATTCGACAAGCTAATTAGCACGCGTTTAGCCTCTTCTATCTCTTTCGTACAGGCTGTTGAATTCTTTTCTGACTGTTGGGTATGTTCCTTATCCATCAGCGAGCCCACGCTATTTCCGATGGCGCACGGCGAACCGCAGTTACTTCCGACGAAGTCTTCATTGAGAGACACGACTAATTATGAATGTAACGCGTATAATGAAATAAGAGAATACGTCAACACACGGAAGAAATAAGTGTAAATTATTCCGAGTTATTAGTCAGTCGCCCATTGCTATACTCCGAACTTATTCACTTAATCATTTTTATTAGATATGCTGTATTATATATGAATTTCAATAAGTACTTAGGGCACTCTGCGTAAAAAAAAAGGTTTCTGAAAAGTGACACATACTGTAAATAATTTCTATATAGAACTTACCAAATCATATATCATTATCATCAAATTAGTGTATAAATTAAAATAAAATGCATAAATAATATTATTCATATAATTAATATGAATATATATATATTATTAATATTAACCTGTATATATATTCCTAGTAATATTAATTAAATTCGATAGTATAATATATATCGATTATTATTATAATAATTAAGATATTATATTAATATTAATAGAATAATATTTATGTAATTTAAATGATATAATTTAAAATAATATATAATAATAATTAAATATTCATATCACTATATATAAAAATACAGCACTAATCCTAAATAACTTTAATAAATATAAATTATGTCTTTAATTTGATTATTTTTAATTAATTTAATTCCTAATAAGTTAATATATAATATCATAATTACTTAGGTCTAAACATGATATTCAGTATTTACAATTAATATCTAATGAAAGACAATAATATTAATATCTATATATATAACCTAAACAGAAACTCGAAAACAGTAATAGTATCTAATTTGTAGGGACGGGAATTAGGATAATGATAAAGGCCATGGTACAAATTCACCTGAGCCTAGGTAAGCCTAGAGGGTAGACCCAAAGATTGCCATAGCGAAGGTTCGCGTCTTAAAGCTAATCGGCTATCAATCAGCTATCACAAGTATAATAATAAAAAGATATTATGCATATAAGCATAAACCAAGCAAACCCCAAGTGAAGAGAATATAAATGAGTATTACTTTAGTCACAATAAAATCAAGAAATTATATGAGGTAAAATGTTCCAGCACCAATGATGAGCCAGGTAAAAAGTTAAGGTAAATTAGGCCGCGGCGCCACAAGAATCTGGGTAACCACATTACATTGAAGGAGCCTGAAACTCAACTCGAATTATCTTCACTCAAACTCAGTCTATATAATGTATCATATATTATTCATAACCTCTTTCGCATATTTCTATTATAACGTCTGTAAAATCGATATTAAATGTAATGAGTTTTCAAAAATCCAACCATTAGTATAATTATGTATCAAATAAAGAGATTTCTTAATATTTACTTAGTAATTCATCTTAGTATCTACAACCAGTTTATGTATAAAGTGATAAATTACGAATTAATAAGATTTATTCTTGTAATTTTTTTTTATTTTTTTTTATTAATTTTTAGTAATTTATTTTTAATTTTCCAATTATATGAAGTCAATCTTATTGATAATTATATAATTTCTAATTTCTATATATATTATATATTTTTTATAATCGACGTTGTCATTTATATTTTATTATTTAATAAGCGATGATGCGTCTTAACTATTAGTCTCAGAAATTCGTTCTGAATTACTACCTAATCTGGATCTACCCCTGTTTCTCCTTTCAATCCTATCTAAATTGAGGTATACCTCCTAAGGAACGAAACATCGCAGATTATTATATATTAAATATTATACATATATTATCTAATATCTTATATTATTAATACTTATAAATTGTGCACTACCTTATTTATATATATCAAATAATATACATACTAGAAATATATATATCCTCTCTAATATCACTACTACATAGGAGTTGCAAACTATTCTATTTCTTAGTAACAAGGTAGCATGTAGGAGTTGAACTTATTTCCTAACTGACTGATTGCTAATACTCTAGTATATATATATAGATTGAACAGTGCTTCTATCAACCTTCGCTTCTCACGACTCCCCTTCTCCCCTCTATATTCGGATTAAGGTATTATTTAATTATCCCTTGATGAGTAATTCAATAATTATGAAACAATTTCCTATATCACTACAGTCATTATTAATATATTTAATATTAACAAACATTTAATAATCATAAAATTATATATTACTAAAACAAATTTAGTTAAAGTTAGTTATATATATATTTATCTATTTATACCGTGAACATTGAAATATTCAGTTTATCACTCTTATCGTAGATTAAATATTACTATTATTGTATATATCATGTTTGGAAATTATCGCTCTGAATTATGTAACTTATCACATTTATTAATTATTATTTACACCTACATCCGCGAAGCAACTCTCTGTTTCTCGGTCATAATCTCTTTTATTCTTACCTGAAACATGGGTACTGTGTTTCTGTTGCTCCTCAATTCTCTTTCCTTAACAGTATCCAAATTCTATTTTCTCACACAAGGTAAGATCTAGATTTTGCTTGAGCTCCGGAACTGTAAGTCGAGTTTAAGGAGTTGCTCGTTGTATTAAAGTAGTAATTTATTAACGAATTCGCTTGTTATCATCCTATTGCTTGTCTCCTCTTTGTATAATATTTGAAAAGTTTGTGCTATTTCTTATAATGATTGATTTTCGAATCAAATTATCTTTTGAGATCCGTTATTCGGATATAGTTTTATTACATAGTAGGTGTGGAAGCCATATTAATGGGTGGCCGTAAATTGTGCCCGATGTCTTACTATAATCGGAATTCCGTTTTATTTCTAATTTACAAAGTGACTTTTATGTCTCCGAGCTTCATGGAAGCACATGCCTATTCACCTACTTGTCTAAGAATAGGAACTACTACTAAGACATACTTTCTGGCCTATCGAGGCGACTGCGGCTCGATCTTTTATCTCACCAATCATGGGAGCAATATCATTTCATGGTGAGTTGGCGTTGTGAAAGCAGAACCTTCTAGTTATTCCAAAGATTCTACGTTCCATGAATATTGGCTGAGTGTGGACTGAATGCCTCTCTGCGATTGGTAGCGCATGGAATATAAACACACATCGGTGACATATATCTAAACTTTATTAATGGATCATACAACAGCCGGAATATATTAAACTTATTACATGCAGACTATTCAGTAAAATACTATAACCAAATTTAACTTTTTTTGGAACGTAATCTCCCTATGGATATCCGCCACTAACTACTTATTACCCTCCTATTTCCAGCAAATATTACCGAAAAATCTCAATCAACATGCATAAATCCCTATTATTCATTCATATCATTCTTGAGTTTTCCTGCCCTCCAACGTCATACTTCTCGTCCCTAACAGTCAAATTTGGCCATCGTCTTTTCTATAAGGCACACTTGATTCCTTCCACTCGAGTCATCATTAAAGTATTCGTCAGCCTCCCTAAGACTTACTAAATCCCTCAATCATAATAAACAAACCTCTATTAAATACAATATTAGATTTGCTTAATTCATCCACTCATACCCAAATTATAGAGTTATCTATTACGACGATACCATTTTCATTTATCATTACACTACGACACTATTACGTCATATAAACGGCTAATAGACATAGATCTGAAGAATTGATTTAATCAGAGCTCATACATTCACCGTAACTGAATATCCGTTCTGACCCCTCCCCCTATTATTCCAACCCGATTCTCCACTAATTGTCCCCCATTTACCTTTTATATAATCTGACCTTATCTTATATAATCTTATCGTATCTGCTTATCTCTTATTGTATCTACTTATCAACATTAATATATAATGCTGACTCCTTTACATTATGAACCTCTAATATAATAACTCTAAGATTTAATTACAAGACAACGGCGGTTAAATAGCGTCCAACTACCGGTCTGCCATCCTAACCACTAATTCATTAGCAACTCCGTGGACCCATTCTATACGATCATTCAACTTGTCCAAGCCTTGTCCAAATTACAGTATAGTTACACCGCAACATTAGCATATCTTATGTAATCTACTTTTTACTTAGGTGACCAACACAAATCTATTCAAAATCGTATAGTATTCTCCCTCTCATCACTTTCGTCGACTAGTGTCTCCACTCTTCATTGCGACATCTTTAATTAAGAACGCTACATTCTGCAAGTTGTTAGGCAAAAGTCTGGTTAGTTAAAAATGATTTTTTTATAGTATCACAAGAGGGTTTTAACTACTGGCCAAGGTCATCAATATAGGCGCTTTCCCTACATTAAGAGTAAGAACTATACGAATCCAGATCAATAGAGATAATTGAATTGTCTCTATTCGCGATATGATATGTCCAGAAAATAGCAACAATTTCACATGTACATAAGAGGGAGAAATAGGCAAATAGATTATACATGATCAATAAATGACTGATTTGTAGCAGTGGATATCTGGAGCATTGAGAATTAATTTTTTCTATCGACCATGAATACGACTCGGTGACTGAAGCACAAGCAAGTCGGGGTATAGAGAAGGAAGATATCAACCTTCGGGGAACCTTGCCGGTGGTTCGAGGCAGGTTGAAAGCAAGCTACTAATGTAGAATTACTTATTGATGAGTCTAGATTTATGACAGGAGCTCTCGTGTAGTATTTAATCAATCTAAGGAAGAGAACACGAATGTGTTACCATCAAAGTTTCAGGGCCTATCAGGACCAGAGAGAGAGGAGAGAGACGTGTATGAGTAGAGCAAGGAGCACGAGACGAGTAGAGAGATGAGAGAGAGTACCGAAGACGAAGAGAGAGAGACGCGATGATGAGCGTAAATCAGTTATGACGATTAAGACGAGTAGACGAGAGAGGCAGAGGAGGGAGACGAAGAGAGAGCAGAGAGAAGAACGAGTTAAGGATCAGTAAAAAAACGAAGATGCCAAAGTATTAGCAGAAACATATAAATTTAAACACATGGTAGTTCTAAGTTCACTAATTCCAGGAAAGGGAGAAGCTCCTTTCTCACACACGGATAGTTCTAGTCCCACGTGGAACATATTATGTAGTACGCCATACAATTACATTGGTTTACCAGATGTAGAAGCCGTCCTCTTCATTTATTAGTACTTCTACCCTTGTCAGATTCTTTAGTATATTATGTGTTCGTTTGTAAAAAATCTTTTGGTTTAATTAAAAGAGATTTACTATTCCCACATCGCCACATAATTCTGAATTATAATTAATTCCTACCAGATTCGGTAAAGTAGAGAGGAAGAGTTCGTGTTACCTCTATTCACTTTACACATCATTAATTCTATCTTAAGCTTTTATCTCTATGTCGTTTAATCTTTTTCCCTTGGATCTACTAATTTCACGGTATTGTCTACCATGAGATCTATTTCATGACCATCTACTTCGCCTGGTCATGTACTTACCACGTTTTTTCCATGGGATACATTGTAGATAACCAGGGCGGTGCCGCACTTTGTCCATTATTAACGGTGAAATACTTTATCATTATTCAGGTTACATAACATTTACTTAATCGTCAACTTTTAAGCAGGTAAATTCTTATTCAGTTTATTCGATTAGATTTCTGACCTATCCTATCCTTAATCTAGCCTTAAGGTATGCTTCAAACTGTTATACTAATAAATCATCAGTTTAGTGCTTTCTAAACTTAATCTAAATTATCTTTACATCTAAAAGAGCCTCAAAGTCACTTAGGATCTGTCTTCGAGCTATACTATTACTAACGGCTCACATTATCACCCCCACTCCATGGCGGAGGGTGTACCACAACCTCCAACACAGGTAAATTTTATGACCGACTACTTGCGCCGACGAATCTCAGACTCTGCTAAGGTGTGGTAACCCCGCTACATATATTAGTTTCATGTTATTACCATATATTTTGATATGCCATAATCTGCGTAATGTTAATTAGTAAGAGATTAATGAAAGAGAAAAGAGAGTAGAATTAATTTGATAGATATAAATTTTTGATTAAAAACTAAATTTTACTTAGGACCCAATTATTCTCCTGTGTTGAATTTTTCTTTCTCTTCCTCTCTCCACCATTCTTTGTCCTACAAGTCTATATTTGGCCCTTATCAATAAAATATCCCTGTGCCTGAGCTACATGAATATTATCTGACATCACACTTTTTTAAGACTAGCAGTATCTGACCGAATATGTTTTAATTTTTTAAATACTTCCTCCTCTTGTATCCTATCTCTGTTTCAATCTCTTCTCAGCTCCTTCTTTTTTGAGCTGTTTTCAATTATTCTGTGAGAGGACGCCAAAAAGATTATTCTATTTGTAGGGCTATTGAATGTCTTGTCATTGATTTTGCAGCCCACACACTCTTCTTTTTTGGTGCCTACTTCGGCTCCTGTTATACGACCCCCATGGTCTAATACAATACAATGTCAACTAATGACGTGTGATGTTCCCCCTCCCACGTCTTTCTTTTGTTAATCTATTGGTCATTAATGTCGCATCTCGTTATCTTGTTCATCTTGCGAGCGTTCTGATTTCATAATTACCTATACCATCGCACCTAAAATATCCCTCTTCCCTCTGAGTTCCCCCTTATTCCAATTATTACGACTTGAACTCGAATTATCGGTATATGTATTAGCCTTGGCGGAACTGGTCACATCTGATTCTTTCTGTCTTGTCCAATTTAGAGACTGAAAATAATAACTGGATTGCTCATTCAATGCATACATATAGAAACCTTAGTTATTTCATCTTTCTGCTCGGAATAATTTTCCACACAAATGTAACATCTCTAAAAACTGAAATAAATTATGGCCAAGTGCCTTTTCGTCTGCCACTTTTAATATATTTACTTATATTTTCCTTTTCTTATGGTAGCATTTAATCTCTTCATTAGAGAAATTTCGCATTAATTTATCTATTTCATCGAACTAATTGAGCTTTCTATAGAGAGTAATTTTCTTAACGATCTAAGACTGCTCTTTCAGAATTTAATGTACTAAATGTATCCAATCCTTTACTCAATGAAGCTCTTTTTTCTTAACTAATCTTTTTTTAATCTACGGTTAGCCTTTTGCTTCTCGCTGTTCACTCTGAACTTCTTTCACCAGTAGTTATGAATCCTTTAAATTACTGATGAGTGAATAGAAGCTCCGCCTCTATACAGTCTATGTTCTTAACGATGTCAGACATATATGATTATCATTACGATCAGTCCTCACTTAGAGATAAAATTAATCTTAATGAGTTATGTCCTGTGAGGAATATTGGTTTATTATGAAAAGTGTCTTTACAGAAAATATAAATTTGACAGTTATCGGACGCAACAGGTAACTCCATCTCATTATACACTATCACTTAGGTTGGCTAGAAATTCCAGATTTAAGAAGGCGTGGTGGGTTGACACCAGTCTTTTAGAAAAAAAAGAATGAGATTAAGTATCTTGGTAATACTTTAACAGTTATTTAATTACGTTGGGGTGGAACGTTCGTCTACACGCCTAATTAAGATTAAATCATTCGCACCTCTGTCGATTATGACGGAATGATCCTAAAAGGGCTATTGCTGGGGGAGATATTAAATCAGAAAGAGGATGACGGAATGAAAGGAAATTTAAAACTTGGAGGGGTCGCTGGAAAGGGAAGGACATATAATGTGTGATATATGAGATCTGTCCCAAATTTGATCGGTGTTCACAATTTTCATGAACATGTTCATAGTTTTCATGGACTACTGTGGCAGACTGGTGCAACGAGTACTTAATAATAATCTATTCACTTAAGAGCAAGCTCATTGGATCAAAATTAATTTATGGGTTGTAAAGGGACTTTTGAAATAAAAATTTTATGGTTTTAAGCTTGACAATGGTGATGAAGCATACTCATGCACTTATACCCGCGGAAGACATACGTACCCTTCTTCTAAGGCCCTTACATGGGATGTTGTCTCTAAGGCTTATCTCGATGAGGTTCATGGTTTTCAAAGTTTGTAAGACGCCAATCTGGTCTTTACTTCTTCATCGGTAGAGCTAATCCTACCTACCGGGGAGGTTTTATGTATGACTGTACAAAGCACTGTAATTTCTTTGTAAAGCTCAGTCCATATTTGGTATACAGGCACATGGAGGTATGCACAATTTTTAAACGACTGATTGGGACTCCTAAAAAATTATTAGACCAATGGATTTATTATTCGAACCTAAAGACAGCCATTCCTCGCATTGACCACACAATACCTTACTCCTGGAAAGTTCCAGTGCCTAAACTTAAGAACAAAAACCTGAAGATCAGGCTCCCCAGCCAACCCACCCCAACCACTTTATGATATTAGTTCAAATTTTATGAGTATGGGTCACCTCGCGTACTTTCATCATGAAGCTTTCTTTAAACTCAAAGCCCTTTCCCTCTCATTAAAGGAAGAAGCGTAATTTAGTGGTGCACTCGCTCCTACGCCTAAGGCCACCGTAATTAACTCCCACTTCTTGTCTTTGCAACCGCATCACCTACTCCTTTCTCACAACTTGTGCACAAGGCTCAGCGGAAAAACATTTTGATATTACATTAACGCCAAGCCTAAACATAGGGGGAAGAGACGGTGTCAACTAGACCGTTAAACACATACCATAGAAGCCCCAACTTTAACTTAAGACCTTTTTCTACTTAATGGCTCCCTAATTACCAAAATCCAGTCAAATATAAATTAAAATTATACTTCTTCCTGGTATATATGAAAAGTTACTGTCATTTCCACCAAGTTTCTACAAAATTACTTCAATCATACTGTGGAGTCTAAAATGATGTTGACCCAATTGGTCTTTTCCCATGCATTTAATTTTTTAACAATTATTATTTTAGGATACCATCCACCATCAATAATCCTCAATTGGAACGACTACCACTATACTTTTACACTAATAATAATACACTAATAACTAATATTTTAATCATGATGTTCCTACCATTCAATCACATCACATCAGAGTAATTTTCACATAATCGCATATTTAATCAATACTGAACCATATTATTGGCCACATATCAATTCTTAAGAGATAAGAGCATATCATCAATTATAATTTATATGAATCCCCCAGAATAGATAATGATATCGCATCTAACTTAATACTCTATTCCTTTTGAATATTTCTGTTATATTCGACAGTGGCTCCATCTTTTTCTAGCTCTGACCAGGCTAAGGAGAAATGAATATCCTTAGGTTACACATTTTACAGCTTGGAAAATACACGTCCAGCGCTATATAAAATTACTACTTTATATTTTGTAGGACACACTTGATGTGTTCAGCTGGCCCACAAATAGATTTCTCACAGAAAAATGATTAGAACTCTAGTGAGAAGGCCCACAGCACACCGTCATCTAGATTTTTAACACTACTACGTCTATTTTCAGCTTAATTGAGTTAAAATTAACTTTTTTGCTGCCAGAAGTATGCCTGCACTCATCATGCTTTCTATTCTACAGGATACAGGATCATTACCTCACAACCTGTTTTCCCTCAACTCTTTTGGCTCCGAGTGAGCAGAACCTATAGTGCCCGCTCCTCGTCATCCTTGGTTGGGCAACTTCCTTGCGTATCACAAGGCCAACAGAAAACAGTATACGACAGCGCCTCAGAATCTACTAGTTGTATCCCTGTTGGCAATGTTTGATTTTTAGCGAGAATCTTATGGGAAAGAGGTACACAGTAAATACTGTGGACTTCTACCTTGTGATTAGATTTAGATGATTCCTCCCCAGGCAGAGATCATACTCATAGGTAAGACGGCATCATTTTACCTGGGCATCTTTTTTCACAGTTTTATCCACATATTACACCAGACTTTGGTGCAGACTTCTGCTGTTCCCTGCGCATGAGCATACGCCCGCCTCTTGGTTAGTCAAGAGTTCGAGATATCAGCTATTCTCAACATATTATAAGTATGCAAACGAGGGTCACCTGCCACCGCAGCTCCTTCTCCTAAGTTTTTTAATCCGGCGTTTTCTTTCCAGTCATAAGTGATCATAAACACTCGCGTACTTAAGATTGATATTCTGACAAGTATTTGTGTGTTTCGCAAAATAATAGTCATCCTTAACTTCTTTGGTTTTCTGCTAACTTGTGGGACAGGACTTTATTTATTTTTCCACCCGTTGGTAGAGAGCCTTGAAAGTCGGATGGTTCGAAATAGGATATGAGCGAGCGTGTGGGGACGCTTCCGTCCTGTTCCACAGATGGGTCTCGAATTCCCTGGACACGTAATGAGGGAAGATTCCTGGCGGGCGGACATACATCATTACATCAAGCATAACCACATAACATCACAGTTAACACACTATCACCAACGACCACCACAATCAATCTAAGAAAAGTATTATTCGATACGTTGTAAGCATACTACTTTCTTCGATCAAAGAATTAATCCCTAGCACGTCATTCAAGCCCGGCCCGATATAGGCGATGCCGTGTTGTTGATTATTAAATCCTGGGAAAAATTCTTACAGTATTACCAGAAAATTCTTATCAAAGATGTTGTGAATAGGGAAATTCCTAGGATTAATGATCCTTAGGGTTGTTTTCAACATTGCGTTTAACCCGCCCGTGTGAGCGATTTTAATTCGCCCGTGCTAGTGGTTCCATCATGGTTAGAGATTTTATTATGTAGAGAAATTAACCGAAGTCTATAAGTTATTCCCCCTAATATCTAGACTGAGAGACGTCATTAGATGATATTGACTTTTATTACTGCACGACGTATCGAGCCCATATACGTCTTTCTACCAGCATTATTTAGCCGTTTGGGGGAAAAATTGTTGATTCTCGACTATGGAGGCACATGCTTAATCGTTCCATTCAAACCATTTTGCATATAACCTCTTTTGGAGCACCAGAGGGTGTTCTATTCCCTATAAAAGATAAGGACTGTCCTCCATTGAATGTTATGACCATTAACACGCAAATAAAGCACATCTATTCCGGGCCTCTTGTATATTGGAGTCACAATTTATCATTACCAACCATTCGCTAACAATTTTGAGCAGATCTTGGAACATATGCGTGTCATTTTAACATCAGATCAATCCAAGTACGCGAGTTTACTCTATCTCCCATAGCCCAATAATAATCACTCGGAGCATAATGGCGGCTCTTTTCCACCGAACACGGCGGGTAACACGCTCCCGAATTAATGAGATAATAGCCAGATAAAGTTAATAAAATAATGTCCACATAAACTATTCAATCATCAAAGTAATTAATATATAATATATAATAATCAATATATTTAATAATAATAGATTAATATTAATAGACATACCCAGTCCCGCAGATACCGAGCTAGTGCGCCTTACATGACGAGTACCCGTCCGTGGTAGTGTGGCCTGGAAGTAACATTGGAACGGAAGTATCAAAAATGTCCTCTTCTTCTATCTACAGGGAAATTGTTCGTAGCAATTTCCCTATTTTGTCTATCCCATATTTTCTTATTATTATGGAGGCTTCTGTGTGTTGCACGCTTTAGGAAGTTTAGGAGGCGTGGTGTGCTTCGGTTCCGGACGGTAGAAATGCTTCACCGAGTTTGGGGGGTTATGAGAATGAACGAGACTTATGATAATTGATAAGCTCTTTTGATTGTGAAGCAACATATATCCTTAGCGCTGGAACGTCAAGTCTAGGTCACAAATATTTTTACATGGGTCAAGACTTTACATTGTCCGTGTAAAATTAATCGTATGTGTAAGTTTCATAATTATCTACAGTACTGAAAGAATGGATATTTGGAATGCAGTAGGCTTGTGTATAAAGTTTTTTCTTCGCCATAGTTCAAGAAGCAGTGGGATCTAACATCATAATACGCGCCCGGTGAGCTCAACCGGTAAACAGAACCGTCAATGTCCATGTCTAGGCGAGAGACCCAGGTTTTGTGAACTGGTCGGTCGTGGTGAGCATGTGAGCCTATCTCTTTTCTGGTTCCGTCTTGGTCAGACATAAAAATTGAGCACACACCCTCCTAGATTAGAGCTCTGCCCGTGAACGGTGTGAAAAAAAACCAATACCCTTGTGCGCATGGTACAGGCCCAGGGTTAGATCTCTAATCCGGATCCTAGGTAGAAATTACCTAAAGTATTTCCCTTCCTAGAATAGGGCACCATAGTATAAATATAATTAAAATTATAATACTTCAATCCAATGTTATAATTTTACGTTACGTTTTAAATCTTTTGTGTATGTGTATGTGTGTGTGCATGCGCAGCTGTGACCCTTTAAGCGAAGAATTTATCCGTCAAAAAGTAAAACAGATAGATATAATATGACATTGAATACAACAAAAGTTTATTTTTATAATCAAAAATACTTTTTAGTATTTTCTCTTAGTACTAAATTTTGAAGGAAAATGTCTAATAATTTTTTATGCTTTGTTTTACTTTTTGGCGGTAAATTTTCCCGCGAAAGGTACAGTGCAACACTATACAAGTTGGTCGGAAAATTATATCATTGGATTGAAGTACAATAATTTTAATTATATTTATACTATGAGGACACAGTCCGTGAAGTGTGTACTTTTATATAATAAAAATTAAAATATTTTTTATATGACAAACATCATCTCAATAATGTCGTCCTGCGTAAGTATTGATTACGATGGACAAAATTAATAATTAAAATTTAAATTAAAAAAAAAAATAATAGCACCGATAAAACGTTTATTCTTATTTTCATCTACTTAAAAATAAGTCCGCTGCACTTTCATGTAGTTCACTTGTTCCTAACCAGGGTGTCGTGTATAGTTGCAAGGTGTCGCAGCATTTTTAATTGTTATTCTCTGACGGTGTGCTAATTAAAACCAAACAATTTAAATAAGTATTTCTTATGTGATTAAATTGACTACGTCAGCTGAACTGTACTAATTATGTAAACCACATGTTATAAAAAGATAACTAAATGATAAATCAGATAAACTGATAAAGTTTATAGTTTTAGTTTTCACTGGCATATATTATATATATATATTATTATAGTATAGATATATATAATTAATATATTATAAGAAATATATCATATTATATATTATCATATATATATATATATATATATATTATATATATATATATATCATATATACTTAATATAATATATATATATATGTATAGTTATGTATTATATATTATATATATATATATATATATAGTCAGGGTTATATATAGTAGTAGTGATGTATTCTGATATCCTTTTTTTTTAACATCCGCTGATGCGGAGCGGATGTCTAATTTTTCACATTCGCCGATGTGGGTTCCTAATCTACGGATGCGGATAACGATTTTTCCACTCCAAACGTTCTAACAAGAAATTACTATTATATATATATATATATATATATATATATATACTCATATACTATATATGTATATATACTAGTATATATATATATATATATCTATATATATATATATATATATATATAATTATTATAATATATTATATATATTACTAATATATAACAATATATATCATATATTATATATATATATTTTAACAAGGCCGTAGCCAGAGGGGTTGAGGAGGCTGGACCCACCTCCGAAATTATTTAAACTATCAGAATCTTTTGATGGCTTGAGTCTCTTAATTTTAATTTATAAAGATAATAAAAATAGTAATCAAAGCAAATTAGGAGTATATATTAATAGAAATGAGGACAACATATTTGTGGTTCGTGAAAAGTTCTTAGGTTTATAGGCAGTTGAAAAGACAAAAGAAGAATCTCTAGTGAGGAAATGCTACAAAGTACGAAATAAATAAGGTAATTACTGATTGTGCAACGATATGATAGTGCAGAGGCAATGAAAAAGGTTTTAGAGGTGTTTAAGTTGTCGAAAATATCCAGCGGCGTTATATGATCATTCCTGTTCATACCCATGTAATGTATACATCACATTAGAAACTTTATTGGCATAACACAAACAACTGGGTACTATTTTAGGTCACCATAGCAGCCAACTAACTATTAACAGGAAAAATAGGTTTTCCCACAGACAAAAAGAACAAAACTAGTATTAATGTGCGAAAGAAGGTGGGTGGAAAGTTATAATTGATTGTTTCGATTTAGAGAAGTTTTAAAAGCAATTGTTGAAGATTTAGAGGACCCTGAGGTGGATTAAGATATTGAAACTTCTTCAAAATCCTCAAATCTTTTGAAAGCTGTAATTACGAGCGAATCGGTTATAAGTTTACTTATCATTTCAGCTTTATTCTCCTTCACTCTTCCATTATGCACTACGTTGCAGTCTTCTTCAATAGTGGCATCAGTTTTGAAAATGGGACGCTTGCTTTCAAAGATTTTCACACAAAAGTAAATGAAAAATTTTCGAGCATTTTGGAAGTTGCAATAGAAGTTCTGTTTTCTGTTAATGAAGAAATGAGAATGCTCTAGTCAGAATTAATGCAAAATGAAAAGACATAAAGCAATTGCAATTCCTTCTCCTGATGATTTTTTTAAGTCGGTTTTAGAGCAATCTTGTGAGCCATAAATTCATACTTAACAATCTTAGTTAAGTTCTTCCATCGATATCTATTAAAAATTTTACGAAATATATAAATAAATTTGATTTATACACAGTCACTTTGAAAGACCTTTCAATCACAGTTTAATAATCTCAATTTCAATCACAGTTTAATAATCTAGTTAAAACTTCGAAATAAGTTTAAGATTGGAACTATTTAATAACAAAATTAATTTCTGCCTAATGCAGAAATTGAAACTTTTATTTTCCTTACATGCAAATTGCAGAGCCATAATAAGAGCAATGTTTGGAAGTGAAGCAGATAAAGAAGAAACAAAATTTCTCTCCTAAGCAAAATCCATACCACTAGCCGAAGGATTCATGATATGTCCGAAGACATGAAAAAACTTTGTGCATCTCTATAAATATAAAAGGAATGAAAATTTTGCACTTCAAGTAAATGAGTCAACTGATGTTGGAGAGGGAAAGCCCAACTACTGATATTCATTCGTTGTACCAATAATGGCAAAGTAGTAAACCTTTTTTCCTTTTGTTGCTGCAAATAACTTGAAGAAACGATAAAGACATAGATATATTTGCTTCATTTAGCAAAGTAAATATATATATATATATATAATTATATATATTATGATATAATATATATATTACTATATATATCATGATATATATTATTATCTACTATATTATGTAATTCTATATATATCTTTTATTATATATTATATATATATTATATAATATCTATATATATATAATATATATATATATATTACATATATATATATACTATATATCATTATTATTAATATATAATATATATATTATATTATATATAATATATATATATATATTATATATATATATATATAATATGAATTAATATATTTATATATTATATATAATTATATATATATAGCTATAGTACTATATATGATATATATATATTCTAATAATATATATATATAAATTGTATATAAATATTATAATATATGATATATTATACTATACCTTATATATGATATATATCCAGTGGCCGGCTCGTGACCGAAAACATGGGGATGGCCTTCAATATATCGTATATGATATATATATATTATATATATATATACTATATAATATATTATATATATATAAAATATAATAATATATATATACTATATTATATATATATATATATATACTATATTATATAGTATATACTTATGATACTATATATTGTAATAATCTTGACTGTTTTCCTTTTATAACTCCTGTTTAAGAGTTCTGTAACAGTAAGAACTCAAATAATCGATCAATGCAAGTTTAAACAACTCATCAATTAAAACAACAAAAAAGCTAGGGAAAAACAAGGCATAAAGATTTTCTTAAATATATTATGTTTAAAATATTATTTCTTAACAACCTATTTACTTTCATTTCATTTTAATACCTTTAGTAATTAAATACCCTAATATATCGATATTAGAATATTCAGGACAAAATATTTAGAACAATTAACTTAATATAGGATTAAAAGTGTTACATATTATTTAATTTCCATTATAAAAATGCACAAATCCATTATCACTTGCTAATTCTCTCTCACTTCCACTTAATTCACTGGTCAATGTTCGTGAGGAACTAGGTATAAATACGTTTACGCAACGGGCAAATTAAAGAACGTCAAAATAATAGCACATAAACCTGTTAACCTTAGAACAAACATGAGGGAAATATTTAAGAAGGATTAGATGGTAAGGAAAGGTCAATAAATTTGCCTAACGAAATGCTTGGTCAATGTACCTGGAACTCGCTTCCAGTAGAATTAAAAGAATATCGCGACGGTTAACGTTTTAACATAACATCATTTCTGAAATGCCTATACTTTAATACTGATTTAACTCGGCGAAGATTACGTGGTAATATGAAGTCGGTTAACTTCAATAAATTCCAGATACTTTAGGTGCTAGGTTATAACCTACCCCACACACACACCTCAAGATTCCCTAAACTCTGGTGGTTTAGACCGTTGTGGGAAAGACCCACTGCGACGTCACCATCAGGAGCAATGAGAACTTAAAATGAAAACCTCAGTTACGATTGAACATATCAACTGAGAGTTGTATCTTCATTTTGAATGAGTTGAATATTGGTTTTAAACTTTTAATATAAATGAATTTTAGAACTTTAAATAATAGTATTTATGATATATAAAAAATCAAAAACCATCGGCATTGAATGATACATGGCGGAGAGGATTATAACTGATAATACGAACTATAAAAAGAGTTTAAGTATGGACAACCATGAATGTAAAGTAAGGGA